>JAOTRJ010000038.1:6348320-6360965 GCA_028564905.1 Leptodoras praelongus | reverse complement strand
AAATAGTCATGAAAATAAAGAAAACGCATTGAATGAGAAGGTGTGTCCAAACTTTTGGCCTGTACTGTACACACACACACATATATATATATATATAGTATAATTACAATTTCTTCACTGGAATTAAGAGACCCAAAAGTGCTCCAGCACAACAATGCACCTGTGCACAAAGGTTGGTGTGAAAGAACTTAAATGGCCTTCACAAAACCCTGAGATCAAGCTCACTGAACATATTTGGCATGAACCAAATGTCAGTGCCTGAGTTCACTAATGCTCTTGTGTCTGAACGAGCAAATCCTCATCGCCACACTCCAAAACCTAGTGGAACGCCTTCCCAGAAGAGTGGAGGGTATTAACAGTAAAGGGGGACCAAGTCTGTAATAGGGTGGTCAATAAACACATACGGGTGTGAGTGGTCAGGTGTAAACAAACTTTTGGCTACACAGTGCATCACAGACTTTCCTTCGTTTCTGCGAATCAACTGTTGATTGTCTGACAAAACTTTTTGTCAGCCGTTTAATTCTTTATTCAATCAACTCTCCATCATATGACTGGTGACTCGTCAGCCTAATGTAATGACCAACAATGTGCAGGCTTAGTCACATTGACATTCACTTAGCCCGGCTCAAGGATCAACCTATGAGTTATAGTATCTGAATATTATCTGTAAAAGCTCTGCCATTACTAGTACACCAAGATTTCAAAAGCTCATTCCATTGGGAATATTCATAACTTAACCCTAAACCATAATTTTTTTGAGGACGGAAATGCCAGTGCTGGCAAGTTTTCCCCCTTCTTTACCAAACACACCAAGTGTAGTGGAGCACTCAGGCAGGGTAGGAAGGACAATAATTTAATTGTGGGGCCTGAGGTTTGTTACCGAGTTAAGAACCATGTCTCTGTTAGAGCTTAGCTCAAATTACAGAGACAAAAATCAGTTGGAAGCATTTCCCACGTTACTGTTCCATCCGATCAAAAGACATTATTTAATTACGTCTACTGAGGATGCCTGATAAGGCAGGGAGGTTGTTATTTCCTTATAATTATAATTATTATTAATATTTTTATTATTATAATAATATATTTATGTCTACACAAGTATCAAGAGAGAATTTTGGAAGAAGGTTGAGATAATCACTGTGATATCCCCATGAACAAGTGTGCGAACATATCTAATCGTGCTGGATACCTTGCCGACAGATCTATGTCAAGCAAAGCCCCGCTCCAATTCAACCATTTTCACCATAAACATTGCATTTGTACTTAATTAGAGCCTCCAGCACAGATTAGTTTCAAGCCCCAAAATACCCGAGAGGTTAGCCATGGCTAACGGCTGGCAACTGCAGCAGGATTTAGCTAGACCACTCCGGGTTTCACCCTCAGTTTTTACACCATGGGCTAACTCAGCTTCCCCTCAGGGATTGAGGCGTTTTATGCCAAGTGTCGGCAGGTATGTGTCCACGATTGCCTGCAGCTCTAGTTGTGCTTGGCTCGTCCTCCTTTCATGTAGCTTTTCCAGCGCTTAGCAAAGTCCCTGAAGATCGGCGAGTCATCGAAGGAAGCCAACAGCTGTAACTGATTGATGTGCGTAGTGTGGTAGTCCCATCGTGCCAGGTTGGGCGCTGTGCCTAGCATGAAATGACGTAGATCATAAATGGTGCCCGAACCAGTGTCGTAAAGTGGCACCATGGCCTTGAGTGATTCCATGCCCTTGGCATATAGTCGTGCTGCCTCGTGTCCGTCCTCTTCGCTTGCTGTCTGTGCCAGGTCATAGAGCCCAATTAGAGAGTAAATAAAGCCATTAAGTACGAATGAACTTGGTGTGGTTGGATACTCTTCATACCAGTCATACTTGTTCATAAAGACAGCTTTCACTCCATGCTTCTCAGATGGTACTTTATAAGGACCTGTGGCACGCAGTGCTGCTTTCAGGTATGTCTCATCCTTGGTGAGTAGATACGCCCTTACCAGGGTAGACATGGCCTGGCCTTGCGCCATTGCTGAGTACCAGCCAGGCTCCAGGGGCCGAAAGCCCTCACCCAGCTTGCGGGTGACCATTATTGGCCATCCTCCACGTTCATCCTGGTTCTTCAGTAGCCAATCACTGGCAGCGAAGAAGGCAGCCATGTGTGCTGTAGTGGAGATGGCAACATTGTCAATGGCACCTCGACCATGCAGAACCATTTTGACCACACGCCGTGGCATGGTCTTGGTGGCTTTGACAGCCTTGGTATTGGACAGGCCAATGCCCTTACGCAGATCGGTGAGGAGGTCACGGGTGACTGTGGTCCAGGCTGAACGAGGGCCAATCCCATAAGTGATGGAGCGTTCTTTAAAGGCAATGAGCTGGCTGGTAGTCACATAGTGGATCACAAATGGAGGTCCCTTGTCTGTCGTTTCCAGTACAACTGAAACGCTGCCATTGGAGGTGAATTTCAGGTCAAAGGAAATTATGAAATCCTTTGTGTTGCCAAGAGAAAGAGAGATGCCCTCAGAGTTTTCTGTAGAATCAAAAGGAAAGCAAAGGAGTTAAAGAATTCTGCCTTCAAACCTCCCAGTCAGTTTCTTTCTGACTTTGTCAAAAATGAACACAAATGGATACACATGCGTACACACTCCTGCATTGTTTAACTGGATCAAAGTGAAGCCCTGATGGTGCAGGGTTCACATATGTCACTGCTCCAAATAGCTAATTAGAGACAGAGGTAGAACTGAGAGGTAAAAATTCAATTGATGAATTTTGGACAAAGATTTGAATGTGCAGTTCTGCAGCCAGATACAGAAAGATGACAAAGGCTGATTGTGGCTTGGCCAAGGAGAATCTCTTGACTATTCTGCACCAGCAGTGTTGGATATTCAAAAGATTCTCCTTGGCCAAGCCACAATCAGCCTGTGTCATTTCTCTGCATCTGACTGCAGAACTGCACATTCAAAACTTTGTCCAAAATTCATCACTCTCTATTAAGCATGATTTATTCTAAAGCATCTGTTCTTGCCTGCTGTTTCTTTCTCCAGTATCAGGCAATGAATACTTAAAAAGAAAGACAAGGATGAAAGGGAAGGCAATAATGGAAACAGAAACAGTGAGAAGGACTAAGGTAGAAAGGCTGAGAGAAATAAAACAGGTCATTTTAGAGAGATACTGGACAATCAGCTCCACGGTGTTTATTTGTGATACTATTCAACGCATTCATATAGCCATTACTTAAGGGAACAAATAGAGTTAATGGATTTGTACCACTCTCCACTGATTAGCTCTGCGTCAATAATGGATGAGTGGAGACTACAGAAAGTGCCAGAGTAAATAAGTGAGGAGAGTGTGAGTGATGTGAGAGACACAAAAGAAAGGGCAAGAGTTACTAAAACAAACAGAAAGTGAGCAGAAAATAAGTGAGAAAAGAAAGACAAAGGATAAATGCCTAATGCTGGAGCACTAGATTCAGTGCATCCCAGCAGGCTTTGCTCAAATCAATGCGCTAGGTGATGACACCAATTACTGCCCGCCTGCGCAATAGCCTGGCTAATTCTAACGGCTATTGATTGGATCAGTGCTAAAAAGCCACACTGTATTATTAACAACAAAATACATATTGCTGGCCAGAGGGCTGGTGCCTCCAGAGGTTCTTCCTGGTGGCTTGCTTGGTGTGTGCTCACTTTAATATGGTACAGCTATTGATTTTGTGGAGGAGACTATGAGATGCAAAGCAAAGCCCGGATTGGAGAATTAAAAGAGGACAAGAATGAAAGTGTTCGGGGAGAGAAAGAAAGGATGAGTACTGAGATTTTATGCAAAACTGAGCACTTGGGCTTGTTAATTATAATAAAAATAATTCGGCTCAACTAAATATGGCCTTATTGTATGCAACCAAACAAATAGTATAATATAGAGATTATAGGGAAAAAATATTTTGAATGAAGAGAATGTGGAGATCTCCACTGTAATCTGAAACAGATGGTGTGGAAATGACAAGAAATCAGACAATTAAGAGAAAACAACAGTCTGACAACCAGTGTAGTTTTCTGGCAGAAGAGAAAAGGCAGGGAATATAAAGAAAAAAAAAAAGAATACTGAGGGCGTCGAGGTCCCCTGTGTCAGTACCTGGAGCGTTGAACAGACGGACGGTGGAGGCACGGTTCTTGTCGTAGCTTGTGGTGAGAGTGCAGCCCTTGGGAACGCTCCACAGGTTTGGCTTGCTGTTGTGCTCCTCAGCTGTGTCATAGACCTCCACACTGGGAGCTCGCTCCGTCAGGTTCTTACTGAAGTGACTCAGACCGTACTGTGCTATCTGAATGGCATAGAAATAACCCTGAGGACCCCACTGTGTTGACAGAGGCACACCTGAAGAGAAAAAGATAGAGAAAGAAAGTGAAGGATAAAGGATTAGATTCCATTACATGTGCAAAATGCCATGACAAAAATAATCCTGTTTTTGTTGTTATAGAGAAAATAGTAGCGCTACAGTGTTTAGTTGTATCACAACAACTTAGTCATCCTACAGCCACTAACAATGAGGTGTACAATGGTCACAGCATACACCTGCTATTATTAATGTGCCTTTTAGTGATTTGTCTGCTACAGACACACCTAATTCAGTCAATCAGCTCATATTGAGATGACATGCACAGGCATTAAGTGTATTTCATATCAGAGTGAGCCACAGAGTATTTTTTCTTATACTATATGGCCACCTTGCCATAACACGTGTGCTTTCTGAGTATCCCTTTCCAGATTTAGCCCCCCCCCCATTCTTCTGGGAAGGCTTTCCCCTAGATTTTAGAGCATGGCTGTGGGGATTTGTGTTCATTCAGCCACAAGAGCATCAGTAAGGTCAGACACTGACCTGGAGAGTAGGCCTGGGGTGCAGTTAAGATTCTAGTTTATCCAACACAAATGTGTTTGGTGGGGTTGAGCTCAGAGCTCTGTGAAGCCCACTTGCATTCTTCCACTCAAACCTCGACAAATCAGGTTTTCACAAAGCTCACTTTGTGCACTGTGATGCTAGAATAGGTTTGGATCCCTTAGTCCCAGTGAAGGGAATTCTACAGCGTACACAGACACTCTGGTCAATTGTATGCTTCCAAGTTTGTGGCAACAGCTTGAAGGAGTGTGAGCTTGAATGGGTGTGCTGGTCAGGTTTACTCAACTGTCATCATTCAAAACCATAAACCAGACTTAAATCAGTTGAAATGCCTTCTATTGTCAACTCCATGTTTGTACATACAACATGAATGAATGAAAGTTACATTTATATAGCGCCTTTCTCAAACCCAAGAACACTGTACAGCCAGCCAACTTTAACACCAATCAGTAGTAGCCAATCAGAGTACCCTGAGTAAACCCACGTAGACTCTACACAGAAAGGATCCAGATCAGTCCCACATAGGGATCAAACACAGGACCTTCTTGCTGTGAGGAAACAGTGCTACCTACTGAGCCACCGTGCTGTTACCAGGACAGAACTGGTATTTGTAAATCTACATGCTTTGCCTGTTCTGCTGTCTCTTATATATTGCAGTACATGCTTCAATACTAGGTGAGACACAGTGATGAGGGTGAAAGATCATTGTCAATAAAGGATGGATTCTCATCCTAGCTTTAGAGGTCTGCTATACAGCTGTGGTTGCCAAAACGCACGGCTCGATAACTATCCAGAGGCAAGACACAAATGCTAAACCTCCAGATTTTAACTCTGTTTAAAGCATTGGGAGAGTGCACAAACCCACACACAGTCTTACGATCTACTGTATGTGAAAACTGATGACAGACATTATTAATGCTATGCCTACACCTAAATCTCACCCTGACCTTAACTTTAGGAAGGACAGCAAAGTATTTTAGCCTCTTAGTTGTTTAAATAAAAACTGCAGTTTTTGTAAAAGAAAACAGGGTCCTCATGGGGACCAGCAAAAACTCCCACCAGCATTAAAACATTCAGATGTTCCTATTCTTTTGGCGACATCTGATCCCCACCAAGAGATAAACACACACCCACACACCCACAGCAGCGGAGAGGGACAGAGATAAATAGACCAAACCGCAAGAAAATGCACATACCCTAATGAGATACACTGCATTCCTCGAGGCCATTTTCCAAGGAGTATGTATGCGCACATTCGCATGCGTGCGCGCGCACACACACACACACACACACACACACACACACACACGCTGTAAGTGGGACCTGTATTAGGAGTTAAATGGAGGCCTAAGAAACAGTGTCTGGCCTAGATTCTATTCAGAGCCCAAGATTTGTCTGGAGCAGATGAGGAATCTCTGTCTCTCTCATACACTTTTATATAATACACCCTGAATTTGTTCCCCCTCTCTCTCTTTTCCATATTATTCTCATTATACATCCCTCCTTTTTCTCCATCCTGTTCTTCCTCCTCATTTAGCACAGCCTGGGGTCCGTGTCCTATCCTGCTGCAGCTTTGAAGCTCAGGACTTGTTGTTATTAGTGTTATATGAACAACAGCCTAATACATATCTTGTTGGAAATAACAGCTGGAACATCTCCTTAAAAAGGTCACCATGACCAACACACACACATGCATACACATTGTCCCTGTCCGTTTCTTTCTCATGTCTCCTGTTTCATACACGCCCACTGGATGCGCACAAGGACACACACACGCGCACACACTGCATGTCTCCAATTTCAAAGGAAAAAGCTGCACACGCCCTGTTCCATTATTCCTGCTGTTGTTCCACTTTCAGTTCCCAATGCATACAATGTAGACAAAACTAAGGAGATGGTTGTTGAATCCAGAAGAACACAGAGTGACCACTCTACGCTGAACGTTGACGGTTCGTCCATGAGCATCAAGAGCACTAAATTCCTTGGTGTCTTCAACACTAGCTCCATAACCAAGAAAGCCCAGCAGCGTTTCTACTTTCTGTGAAGGTTGCAGAAAATACATCTCCCACCTCACATCCTCACTGCATTCTACAGACGGACTATCGGGAGCATCCTGAGCAGCTGGTTTGGGAATTGCACTGTCTCAGCTTGCAAGACGCTGCAGAGGATAGTGAGGACAGCTGAGCGGATCATCAGTGTCTCTCTCACCTCCATCACAGACCGCACACTGCATTCGCAAAGCCTCCATCATTGTCGCCGACACCACACACCCCTCACACACACTTCACCCTCCTGCCAGTACTGAAACATTCAGGGCCTCACAACCAGACTGTGTAACAGCTTCTTTCCACAAATAATCCTCAATAATCAGAGAATGGATAAAACACTACACACCTCAAATAAGCTGAACTGGATCAAACACTACACACTGATACAT
Source organism: Leptodoras praelongus (assembly GCA_028564905.1). Lineage (NCBI taxonomy): Eukaryota > Metazoa > Chordata > Actinopteri > Siluriformes > Doradidae > Leptodoras > Leptodoras praelongus. Next base: position 6,353,669 of record JAOTRJ010000038.1, on the reverse strand, counting down.
ATTCCGATCCATGTGCAACGTTGCACAACCTGCACAACTTTGTTCAACTTGAAAATGTTTACTGCTGCTATTGGTCTCATGTTTACATATTTTCACTTCTGTATTTACTTACTGGCTGCATCATACTCTGCACTTTATTCTTACCTACACCCCATAGAGAACTGTGTACCGGTCAACACCTCTCCTGTCACACTGTGCACTGTCTGCACTGTGTGTATTGCCTTGCACTGTTCTGTACTGTCTGCACCATTTGTTTTGTCCTGCACCGTCTTGCACACATTAGCACATGGGCACTTTACGTAGTATTAGTAGTATACGTATTACGTACGTATAGTATTATGTAGTATTAGTAGTAAATGTAGTATTGTCATAGTCCTGTGTTGTTTTATCTAGCATCTCTATGTCCTGGAGGAAAGTTGTTTCCTTGCCCTGTGTTCTGTACACACTGTACATGGTTGAAATGAAAATAAGAACCCGCTTGAACCTAAACAATAACATTACGTAAAAACAAAAAATACTAACACACTTAATTCCTTCACTTTGTACCTAAGCTAAAATGATGATAAACTCCCACACTTCTCTTCCTCTTCACATTTAATGCATATGCCCTGAGAACTCACTTCTCTAAACATTCTTCTCAAAGAGGAGAAGAGAATCAAGAAGTGCATTTTACAACCTTGAACAAGCCCCTTAATGCTGTTCTCCTCCTCCCCAGTCCAGTAATTAATAAGGCAGAGCTCCTTCAAACTCACAGCAGATCCAGGAGGAGCTTCAGGAGCCAACAGCCTCGGCTCTGAGTAATGGGCAGGGCCTGGGCGGTGGGGGAAAACATGCCAGCATCCCCGTGAAATCGGCCAGGGACGAAATGAGAGCACTGAAGTAATTCACACTCCATCAGGTTTGGCTGCCCGTCGGATTTATCTCCATTTAGAAATGCCCCAATTTCGTCGTTGAACACAATAGATTACACTACAGGCTTGCCCCTTCAAGCTAGCGATGTGGAGAGGAGAAAGCTTAGCCATTTACCACTCTGAATGCAGCAATGGAAATGTGCTGACAGGAATGTGAATGAATAACAGTCTGATGGCTCAAAAATGGCTTCATTGTGAATTACAAATGAATGACAAAGTGAACACTGCCAAGAGCACAAACCATTTCAGCAAAACCCCCCCCAACACCAGTGCATGAATCACACCTTCAAGCTTTAACTGGTTTTGTTTGCTTTGTCCACTAGTTCTGGATTCCAGTCTCAGGGTCTCGCTCAACACTGGGTTGGCTGAAGGGTGCTGTCAAAAATCTGTAAATACATTCATATTCTTTCATTTCATATTCAGATGAATTTCAATATAAATCAGCATATAATGTGGCAACCAGAATACTCAATTATTACATGATCACCTAACAGAAAATACTTTCTCAATTCACTTGTATTTCTCAGAAATACACTGACAGTGACGGATAGATAGAGTAGACTTTGAGCTTTCATTTAAGGGGTTTAACAAAACTATTACCTTATAAATATTATGGTCAGGAATGACAGATTTTTTTGCAGTCCCTTCATTTCCGCAGGCTCAAAAATAATGGCACAAATTAACATAATTATAAATATAAGGAATATTTTTAGTACTTGGATGCAAATCCTTTGCAGTCAATGACTGAAACCCATGGGCTTCACCAAATGCTGACTTCCCTCCCTTGGGATGTTCTGCCAGGCCTTTACTGCCACTCTTGGATTGCTTCTGTGGTATGTTTTGAGACATTATCCATCTGTACTGGGAAGCACAGTCCTATCAGACGTATTCTTCAGCATTTAACTGAATCTGAGGAGAAAGTATAGCGCTGTACACTTCAGAATTCATCTGGCTACTTCTATCAGATCACATCATCAATAAACACTATTGACCCAGGTCCACTGGCAGCCATACATGACCATGCCATAACACTTCCTCCACCATGTTTAACAGTTGATGTAGTGCTCTGGATCATGATTCCTTCCTTTCTACCAGAAGTACTTCCTTCAATTCCCTCAAAAGTGAAAAAGAAGAAAATTACATTCCAACTGTGGTGCGGGAGCATCACGGACATTCTGACATTTCGGTGTCTGGTTACAAACAGAATTAATTATGCATGTCTGTTTCATTACAGAATGAAGCGATGATGCGACATTCACTATGTGAGAAAATCACACTTGCCTTGCAAGGTTTTAGACATTCTTAGGTAGACTGATTGTTTTTACCATTCTGCTTATTAAATCGGCTCCTTCACATGATCTTTGCAGCAATACAGGCTAGGCCCAGTGTGCCCAGTCTACTGCCTTGTTGGAATGAAAGGCTGCACCCACACCAACCCTTTGTGGATAACATTAAACACCATGTAAATAAAAACATTCCCTTATCATTTTGCTGAAATAAATGGTTTCTTTAAGTAGAGGAGGTGATGAAGGACGTTTTAGGTAGAAAAGTGCAATTTAGGCCATAACACCACTCAAAAAGCCTCTATTTGGTTTCAGTAAGCATAGCAGAACGCTTACCCGTTCATTTTTATTTATTTATTTATTTCCTTGGCAATAAACTAAACTGTGATTAGTTTGTAGCTGCAAACCTGAACCTGAATATGATGCCATTTAATTGCAATATTTTAGAGTAATAGCATGCAGTGTGGAAAGATGCCAGCAATGAAGGATAATGGATTTGTTTGCATTTTGACGGCAACATAAATAGAAACAGAAATCATTTTGAGTACCTCTCAAGTAATTACAGTGCCAAAAGATCATCCACAGTAAAAGAGGCTTCTCAAAAACCTGTACACATTAGATCTGTTAGTCTGCCCTGAAATATTTTAAAGGGAAGAACGCAGATGGATTAAACTGTCTGGACTGTACACTGATTTTACGTTAGCCCTTTCTGCTTTAATCTGGATGTGCAAGTGGGTTGTGTAATGGGACTACAGTGTCTGCAAGCTGCAAAAAGAAAGAGTGGGAGGTGGATGTGCCAGAGTGAAGGACAAAGCAGGAGCCCAAAGAGAGATGCTCCTCCTCTTATTTGGCAGCAGCTCTGTGCCTATGTTAAACAGGGACTAGCAAAGAGAAAGAGAAAGAAAGAGAGTAAGAGAGAAAGAGAGAGAGAGTGAAAAAGAGAGAGAGAGAGAGAGAGAGAGAGTGAAAAAGAAAGAGAGAGAGAGAGAGTGAGAGTAAAAAAGAGAGATGTCCTAAACAGCCAGCAGGAGATAAATGTTAGGGGAACTTCACTCTCAGAGCTCATTGACAGTGATGGAGCACTGTGACTGAGATGTCTGATTACACCACAGACGAAGCCAAGGAGAAAAATGTGTTTCTTGGACAGAGTAATGGCCATGCCAAAGGACACGCCTGAAGCAGCAAAGCGCTGACCACTTCAGAGCAGCCTCGCTTCCTCTTCTCCTAACCTGACTAACCGCAGTGAAATGGAAGATGCATGTTCGTACAAGCACAAAAAGGTTCTCCATTAAGTTTGGGGTCACCACAATCAACTCCTGTAATCTAGTTGGATCAATCTCAGTTTAATTTGCTTAATGTGAGTCCATTGATGGTCCATTACTCATGAGAGGCTAGGGGTGGATTTACTTAAGCCTCCCTTCCCGGAAATCTCTTACCAGGGCTCCAGGGCTAAATGACTATTTACAGCCCACCAGCAACCTCAGGCCAGTTTTTCCTTTTTATCCCTCCATCTCTACTTTTCTCACCTACACACCAGAATTAAGTGCTGGAAAAGAGGGGGGGGGTCATTTTCACATATACAGAGAATAAGAATAAAGATACTAAATGCAACTAAATACTAAAGACAGAAAAGGAGTTGACGATGGTTCCAACTGACCAACACATACTCAGAACTATAAATGAACGGTTATAAACATAGTCTGTGTCATCACTACACGTGCTTACTTTAAATGCTGGGCCTCAAGAGAGGAAACTAATACTTACAGCCAGCAAGCATCTCTGCATCGCAGCTCACAAACCTTCAATTTCCATGACAGTTTCCCCCCCCACTGTCAAGATTTCACTCACCCACCCACACATTTGTCAAGTTCTGAGGCTGTGAACTAACAGAGAATAAAGTATAAAACATTTGAAATGTTTGTATGTTATCAAACCTGCATGGTGTGTTAAACATCCAGCCAAGTTCAATCTAAAAAAAGACTAGATAGAATAGAAATGCCTGGTGGAAGAGCCCTGTGACTGGTGGCGGCTCATGCTACAAAAGCTTTATCTAAGAACAGAACCACCCACGTTACAATGAAAGCTGAGAAATTCTGGCAAGGTAAATGTAGAAATGGGAAAGTCACCAATTATGTATTACTTTGACGTAAAGGTGTGTGGGGAAGTGTTTTAACTCCTGTAGGAATACTGACAAATCCCACTCAATCCTGTCTGAAACTGCAGTTAGTTTAGTTTTTACCCACTCCTAATATTCTCTAAGGACATTTCAAATACAGCTAGCCTAACCAGGATAAAGCAGATACTGAATACGCATTAATGACCAGAATAAAATATGTCTATATGTCTAATAAACACTACACTGTCAAAAGCATTCACTCATCCATCCAAATCATTGAATACAGGTGTTCCAATCAATTCCATGGCCACAGGTGTATAAAATCAAGCACCTAGACATGCAGACTGCTTCTACAGACACTTTCTAAGAATGGGTCGCTCTCAGGAGCTCAGTGAACTCCAGCGTAGTACCGTAATAGGATGCCACCTGTGCAACAAGTCGAGTTGTGAAATTTCCTCGCTACTAAATATTCCCCAGTCAACTGCCAGTGGAATTCTAACAAAGTGGAAGTGATTGGGAATGACAGCAACTCAGCCATGAAGTGGCAAGTCACAAAATCACAGAGCGGGGTCAGTGGATGCTGAGGCACATAGTGCGCAGAGATCACCAACTTTCTGCAGAGTCAATCACTACAGACCTCCAGACTTCATGTGGCCTTCAGATTAGCTCAAGAACAGTGTGTAGAGAGCTTCATGGAATGGGTTTCCATGGCCAACCAGCTACATTCAAACCTTACATCAACAAGCACAATGTGAAGTGTAGAATGCAGTGGTGTAAAGCACGCAGCCACTGGACTGGCACAGGCAGTGGAGACGTGTTCTCTGGAGTGACTAATCATGCTTCTCCATCTGGCAATCTGATGGACGAGACTGGGTTTGGCGGTTGCCAGGACAACAGGACTTGACTGACTGCATTGTGCCAAGTGAAAAGTTTGGTGGAGGGGGATTATGGTGTGGGGTTTTTTTTTCAGGAGTTGGGCTCGGCCCCTTAGTTCCAGTGAAAGGAACTCTTAATGATTCAGCATACCAAGAGATTTTGG
>JAOTRJ010000038.1:6253268-6264650 GCA_028564905.1 Leptodoras praelongus | reverse complement strand
CTATGTGGCCGGCTAGGCACCGGCTCTCCCATGACCCTGAAAAGGAATAAGCGGCCAAGAAGATGAATGAATGAATGAATCTAAAATGTCAGCTACTCAGTAATAATTTCTTGTTTGTAGACCTGTTGTTGTGCTGTTCTATTAAATATCTGTGCTTGCATGCAGCCTCATGCCTAAGGTTGAATCACAATCGTGTTCAACAACAACACCTACTGATGTAATGTTGCTTATTATTGTTTGTCTTCAATAACTACTCTATCCTGGTCAGCTTTGCATTAGATCTGGAATCTGTTCTGAGGACAATGGGCATGATGTGGGAATACACCCAGGATGGGACTCCGGTACGTCACAGGGCACTATGCACTATGCGCACACATGCTTATACACTCAAACACACCATGGGCAAGAGAAGAAATAGGAGAGGGAACCCCTGAGCACACAGGGAGGCTCTGTAAAAACTCCACACAAATGGGCTCAGGAATCCTGGAGCTGTGAGGCAGCAGTGCTACCCGCTGTGCCACCACGCTGTCTTTCATTATCAAATCAATGACAAAACATTTCTTTTTCAAATTGTAAAATGTTAAATGGAGAAATAAAGAATCTAAATGATATCAGATCAAAGCTTTGCCTCTGTTATTTCTAAATGTTCTTCAGTAAACTGTAGGCAAACTCTTTATGACTGCCGCAGTTTTTTCTTCTTCATACATACACTTACATAGACTTCACCAATCCACAAGAAACTTGTGATGGTTCTGGCATCACGTGTCTGCTACAGAATATAAGGTTTGAGTACCCCCTGAATTGTATCTCACACTGCTATATGGTCGTGCGTATTATACCTGCAGTATAAAGTGCATCTAGTAGTGTTATAGTACTTGATCTCATTAAAGAGAGCCTGTCTGTCAATGTGGAGCAGGCTAGAAGGTTTGAAAAAGCAGCATATGATGCCATGTTCTAAAGAGATCTATGTTGAATAGAGATGCAAAAAAGACATTCAAATCTACCAGTCTGGAAAGGGTAACAAAGCCATTGCTAAGGCTCTGGGACTCCGGCGAGCTTCAGTGAGAGCCGTTATCCTCTGATGGAGCTAACAACTTGGAACCGCGGTGAACTTTCCCAGGAGTTGCCAGCGGACCAAAATTTCACTAAGACACATCAACAACTCATCCAGGAAGTCACAAAAAAACCTAGACGAACATGTAAAGAATTGCAGGCCTTGCTTAACTCAGTTATGGTCAATGTACATGATTTCACAATTAGAAAGTAACGGGGCAATAATGACGTGCATGGGGAAGTTGCAAAGTGCAAACCACTGCTGACCAAAAAAGAACAAATAGGTTGGTCTCACAGTTGTGAAAAAACATCTAGATGAGACAAGACTTTGAGGATAATATGATGTGGACAGATGAGCCAAAAGTGGAACGTTTTGGAAGACATGGGTCCCTTTATATATCTGGATATGGCCTTTATATATCTGGCAGCAAGACAATGATCTGACGCAAACAAGCAAGTCCACCTCTGAAAAAGGGTTTCCTCTGGGTTCACTGGTTTCCTCCCATGTGCAGGTAGGAGGTGGATTGGCTAGGTGTGAAGGGGTATGTGAAAGCACCTTGTGTCCCATTCAGGGTCAATTCCTGCCTAACTCCCAGTGTTCCTGGTTCAGGCTCTGGATCCGTCCTGAATGAACGAATAAATGAATGAATGAATGAATGTTATATTGCTGTTTTGTTGAAGCATATAACAACATTTAATGACTATTTTATTTCTGACTTATTTTTAGCTGTAGATAAACAGTACATTTTCCTTTCAGCTGTTGACATACCATCTGAGATGCCAGATGAGATTTAACACGTTAGCTGTTTCTATTCAGCTCCAAAAAAAAAGTCTTGAAATGTGAAGCAGCGCCATCTGGTGGCTTTGCTCAGTACTGCCCCGTGACAACGTGTTTATGAAACGATAAGAGAAAGCAAAATGCCAACCTACAGCAGGCGTAGAAATGAGCATACGCATATATATATATATATATATATATATATATATATAGAGAGAGAGAGAGAGAGAGACCTCCATGAATGTTAGGAGTGGCTTATTTTATAAATATGCATATGCACCCTCTATAATATAAGAATATAACGTGCACAGAATAGCAACTGCAAACCCAGGATCCCATATGCCTGTGTAATAGCTATGGTATTGTCCTGGTTTCAGGCTTTCTTCAAGCCCTGACTGTATAGTCTTAAATTTCAAAGCAACACGTAAGCCAAATTATTATATAACAGCAGCAGCAAAGGGTGTTGGTCCGTAGATTGCACTGGGTGAATCACCGTCTTGGTTTATGGTGACACGTCATTAAAATCTCCTTTGCATCACTCTCAGCGATTTTGCAGATGCACATTTTGCGTAGGTGCATCCTGTGCATCCCAGGGTTGCTTCTCAGAGCAGCCTTTTGCATTCGTAGGTTATGCAAACGCACTCCACGCGCTTCGTGTAGCCTACTGTTCAACCACAGACGTGCCCTTTGTGACTTTCATAGCCTTATGCATTCTTCTCATCTCATCTCATCTCATGGCAGTGATGCCACTTTCAACGCAGTGCTCGTGCTGATATCCATGTCCGTTCCTATGACGTTACGAGCCGTTCACGCAAACGATTGTGGTGCGTGAACAGAGTGTCGCGTGCCCAGACCGGGCTGTGTGTGTGAGAGCGCCGTGGCTTTGCGCACCTCGCGCACGCAGTGTGTGTGAACAGCACGCGCGCTGCAGCAAAGGGCGCTCCGAGCACGCGGCAGACACACCCAGAGGAGAAAATGCTCTCCACTAATGCGCAAGTACACTCCAAAGAGCTTGAGATGAGCATTGCTTGCGCGAGTCGGAATAAGTGTCCAGCTCGAGAGAAGAAGATTTTTTTTATTTGCTTCAAAGGCAAATCATGCCTGCTATGAGCCGAATTCGAAAAAATACTCATGATAAAAACCGAGAGTCGTCTGTGCACTGCGCTCTCTCGAGCCGGCGCGTGCTTGTGACAACAATCATGCACCAGGCAATTGCTCTACTGTTTTTTTTTTCTAACGGGTAGCGGAGCGACACACAGAAATCACCACAATAATAGGTAACGTCTATTATTATCCTTTTTTTGTTCGTTTAACCGTCAATAAATGGTATTCACATTATATGGAATGCGTTGTGTTTTGCGGGCAAGATGGCGCCGCGCAGTCAGGTGACCTTGTGTTTTTTTCCCCCTCCTGTCTGATGCGGAAGTGAATTCCCCTCCTCAAATGCTATTGGCTGGTTTGAACTCCGTCGTGCTAAGAATGGCTTCGTGGTTGGAGTGTGCCATGTGGCAGTCAAATGCATGTGACAAAAGTGTTTTTAAAGACGAAGGGAGCGACGGAAATCTTGTTGGATCTGTAGTGCCACTAAGGGCACCAGAGATAAAGACCGGTCGTCTAATGAGCATGCAATCGCTATTAAGTCGCAGTGTATGTAGTAATGCAATAATGGCTTAAAGTGTGTATGCATTTTTCAGTTCCATCTGTGCATCCAAGCCGATGTGTTTTTCTTTGCAGCCTACGCATCAGGATGTTATATTTATTACTGAATTAATAGAAAAAAAACACCAACACAACAATGTGTGCATTGCATCCTGTTTTATGCGTCTAAAAACCCAGCTTTGTTTATACTGTAGGCCTAATTTACTTTCTTTTTTTTTTTTTAAGTTAAACTGGTGCTTGCCATTGTGCACTCCCTCCAGAATCGACTTCCAAAGGGGGAGGGGTTCATTTCTCATGACAGCGTGCCGTATAACATCCTAAATCAATCCTGATTGATGCAATAAATCATTTGTTTCATGGTGAAGCATTAGCAGCTAAATTTCTGCCTGGTTGTCCAGAGTAGTAGAGCTAATGCGATTCTTCACTGTGTCTCTCCACATCATGTTGCATGATGATTCAGTTGACTGAATTTTCCTTCTTTCCTTCATTTCAGCACTACTGTAAGTGTAGGTGTCGTCCTAATCTTAAGGAAGACGTCCTGCTTATAGAGCAACCCAACTATATCTGCGTTTAGTTTCTTTATCTTTGGCGCCTTCATTACTTCTTTGGGTGATTTTAACGCATACATGTCACCCGTCACCCTAAAACAGACTTTACTGGATCAACCAAACCCTCCCCCTGTATGTAAACCCCACCCGATTTCAGGTCGGGCGCTGATTGGTGGAAGGTCTTGCGCTCGATCCGTTCAGACTTGATTGCGCGTTTCTGATTGGTCCGCGGTGACGACAATCCCACACCCAGATCCCGCCTCCTGCAGGCGTCAAGTTTGGCAGACTGGCAAGCTCTAGTTTGTAAAGGGGCTATAGCTGAATGTGCAGCGAAGACTCCCAAGTCTTAACTGCGCTCTTTTTTAGTAAATCCGTCACTCAGAGACCCCCAGGATGGATATGAAGAAGAGGATTCATCTGGAATTGCGTAACCGAACACCGTCGGACGTAAGCTGCTTTACGAGTTACCGACTTGGAAGATTTTTTTTGTGTGAAAAACTAAAATCGCTGCTAGAATAACCTCTGCGCCGGGGAGGTAGATGGACAGCGGTAGATGTGCACGCCGTCAACTTGATGTGCTGAATGAAAAGTTTGAGGTGACTTTGTTAACGCGGGGCCGCGGTCATAGTTAGGAATAACTCGATGTGTTTACACACGGAGCTCCAGGGCTTTCGCAGTTTGCTCGGTTTGCTCAACTTTTGAAGGCGTCTGATCGATCGGCTCTGCTCTGAAACTGTAACAGTAACGCGCATTGTGTAGCCAGCGTATAAACAAGGGAAGCGGCGTGAGAAGCCATATTTGTAACTTTGTAGCCCCGATCGCGCCCTTTTCCTTCGCATCACCGGACTGCAAAAAATCAGCCGTACCAGTTTTTTTTTCGCTCTTCATTCCGAAATTAATACTAGTCATCTCTGATCACCTGGTGAGTTGAGCAAGTTGTGGGACAAATTTAAAATGTCCAGAGGACTGGTAGCGATATGTCCAGTCTACAGTTTTATTGTATTTAATTTTATGACAAATACATGTCGACCAGATCATCATGCACCATATCTAAACGTTAGGGAAAAATCCCACGTTTTCGGTTGCATGTATATAACCCATATGTATATATATATATATATATATGTGATATATATATATGTGTGTGTGTGTGTGTGTGTGCGCTTGCGAGTGCATGCTGTGTGGAGCACAACCACGCGATTGCTGTTCAATTTTCGGTCTCATCTTTACATCGAGTTGCGTAAAGGCGCGCGAAAAACCCCCCATTAAAACTGCATTATGTCGGTACTGAGAATGTTACGACACGCAAATAACGCCGATGTGCTCGCTTACGTTACAGACGAGCCGTCCTGAAGTGCGAGCTGCGTTTTTTTTTTTTGGCGACAGATTATTCCAATGCAACATTACCGAAATCCCCGAAAGCGGCGCGTCTGACGTCCAAACACCGCGTTTACACGCCTGGTAAATGCACGCAGTCTCTTTAATAGGCGTCCTTTCTGAGCCTGTCCGATGTCCGAGCTGTAAACTAATGTGCTGGAGACGTTTTGAGGCACATGGCTGGTGCTCGGTATTTATATGTTTGTGTGAGGAAGCGCTACGCAACTCGGAGCGGCGCTGCTCCAGTTCCGACATCTAGGACAAGCCGCCATTTTAACCAGCAACAAAGGCACACGGCGTTTAATCGACTAAATGTGCCGCTCCTGCAGTCCGAGCAGCTGCTTATTTACAGTCCATCGTCGAGTATAATAGCGAACGTGTCCTGTTTTCGAAATACGCTTCAATCATTTGTGTAAATATATAAATAAATAAAAAAATGAAATCCTCGCGTTTTAGACACGAGCTCGGTAGCATTTCGGCTGTCGTGTTACCTGCCCCTCCTACTCCTGAATTCTTTAGTCCCTGTCTGGACTCCTGGGACAATTTAAGGCGATTTGACTAACTTGTCCAAACCTGGCCGCTTCGGCGCAATGCTCAAGCTTTTGTTTTGTCTTTTCTTTTGGATAACGCGTCTGTTTGGAAGGTTTTAAAGTGCTGAGAGCGAGCAGACGCGGCTGGTTGCGGAGACAGCCATTTTGTTGTGTAAGGACAGAAAAAACGCGGCGAGTCAAAGCGAGCGCAGCTGATACGAATAATCGGTCATTGCTGTACACTGCTGATTACTGTAGCCTAATCGACACCGTGGAACAGCCCCACTGAGGCGATACACTCCCATTCTTTCACCCAGAGCATTAATCTTGCACATTGATCCTGAACGGTTGCCCTTAATAATCTTATTGTCTAGATATTTTCACTCAGGATGAATGTGCGCTTCAGTCACAGGGACAACGTGGTTGTGTTTGGCTCACTACTGGCCTCTTGATTGTGTGAGGCTTCAGGTTCATTAACCATCCAGGACAAAAAAAAAAGGCATTGTAAAACTTCCACATGTTGAATCTTGATGTTCTCATATACTTTACATCTGTTTAATATCAGAACAAGTGTAGAAATACCTAATGTTTTGTAACATCTCGTGGAAAATCACGTTTGATTTTCCTGTACAATCCCCTTTGAGTAAGCGTTTCTCATATTGTAAGCTCAAAATGATAAATGGTTTTATCCAAAGTGCACAAAAGGGGTATTAATCATGTTCGAGTTATATAGAGAGATGACTTGTTCATTAGGAATTGTAATAGAAAACATCCCCTGTAATCCAAGCAAGCTACACTCTGAGTCAAAAGCTGACAACAGCAGTGATCTGACTCAATTTAAGCTTGCAACATGAACCAGAAGCCAGTCCAACACCAAGCACACTCGACTAATGGAGAGGTGCAGAGTTGGAGACTTGTACACATCTTGAGCTTGGTTTTATTTCCATTTTGTCAGTTTTATTGGCACACCAACATCCTTTTGTCTTTTATCAGGTGAAAGAACTTGTGCTCGACAACTGTAGGTCAAATGAAGGCAAAATCGAAGGCCTTACAGACGAGTTCGAGGAGCTGGAGTTTCTAAGCACAATCAACGTCGGCTTAACTTCGGTCGCCAACTTGCCCAAGCTTAACAAACTCAAAAAGGTACACATGTGGCAGTGTTCGTGCATTAACCAAATGACTGTTCATTACATCTCACATTGTACTTGAATCTATACTAAAGACCGTTTTGTTTGCAACAGCTCGAGCTCAGTGATAACAGAATCTCGGGTGGTTTGGAGGTACTGGCAGAGAAATGTCCCAATCTCACCCATCTCAACCTCAGTGGCAACAAGATCAAAGATCTCAGTACCATCGAACCCCTGGTGAGTTGTAAGGCCACAGAGGCCATACACCTTTATGGAAATTAATAAGAATGCTTTAATGGCTTCCTGAGCTGTAATACGTGTATGTTGTATTTGTAGACTAAATATTAACTGTTGTAGACCTGCAGCTTCTTATGTATCCATCCTTTGTACTTTGTCATTAAACCCATGTGCCAGTGTTGTAATGAAGCAGTCATATAACATCAAAGTTCCCTGTCTGGTTTTATGTTTCACCTGCTAGAACCATTTCTGGCCCTTTTTTCCCCTTGGTTTATTTTTTTTAATGGTTTAGCACAACACTGACATTAAACACACCACCTCTGATACACCAGAGAAGCTAAAACTGGTTTTACCTTGTTGTTAAAATAGTATTAGTAATTTACAATTTACATTGTTTGTGTAATGTAACTATTTGGGCCTTAAATATATGAGCAATCCACAATTAGGTTGTGTTTGTATTGTGTCTATGGTGAGCCAAAGAAATGGCAAGTTTAGCATTTTTCTGTGCTTAGGTAAATTATGGCAATGTATTTAATATGTTCGCAGATTTAATATAAATAATAAAATAAATAACAGAAACCTAATGTCCTGTTTTGACAGAAAAAATTGGAAAACCTTAAAAGTTTAGACCTGTTCAACTGCGAGGTGACAAACTTAAACGACTACAGAGAAAACGTCTTTAAGCTGCTGCCTCAGTTGACGTACCTCGATGGCTATGACAAAGAGGATAAAGAGGCACCTGACTCTGACGCAGAGGCCTACGTTGAGGGATTGGATGACGATGAAGACGAAGATGATGGTACTGTTTATTCATTCCTGATTGGGTCAGCGTGATCTTAACCACATGTGCACCATAAGGATGCATGATATGACCAATTATTTATATATATACACATATGAATACTCATTATATTTTATAAGGGTTGACTGACAATTTTGTTGCATTTGGCAGACGTAGATGAGGAGGAGTACGATGAAGATACAGCTCCAGGAGATGAAGACGAAGAAGAAGGAGAAGAGGAGGATGAGGAAGAAGGGGAGGAAGAAGAGGAGGAAGATGTCAGTGGAGAGGTGAATGCTGCCGCACTTACATATTCACTGTATTTACTGCTTTATTCAGTATTTTTTTAATCTGAAGGGCTGTTTTTCTTGTGTTAGGAGGAGGAGGAGGAAGATTTAAATGATGGGGAAGTGGATGACGAGGATGACTATGGTAAGCAAATGAGCTGTTTTTATTTAGGCCTTAATGTACCACAGAAGGACGTTGGAAGCTTTTCAGTTGCAGTATATTATTAAAGGGGAATCCTGCCTGAAATGATTTCCGCATTGAATTTAGTTATGATGGAAATGGGAACTATTTACTTTTCCATTATATTATATATTAATGATGTAGGTTATGGCATGTGAAAAACATTATTTCAATTTGAGGTGTGTTGGAATTTGATTTTACTGCTGAAGGACTTGTAACAGTAACATTACTGCTAAAGGCGATCTTATTAGGTTTGCTTTGCTTCCCGAAACAAATATTAGCATAAATTTTTATATTAACAATTAAAAATGCAAAAAAAAAAAGAAAGTGAAAACACTGAAAACATGTTAACAATGGTGGAATTCTCCTTTAAGATTCTCCTTTCTAACGTGAAGATATTTTTTCTTATGAATGAATGTTCAGTAGAATAAAAAAAGTGCTTTTTTGCTATTTGTTGCAGAGGAGGAGAGGGGGCAGAAGAGGAAAAGGGAGTTGGATGAAGAAGGAGAGGAGGATGATGACTGAACATGCACTCTCGGGTTCCCTTTGTGATCTGACTGTTTTAACCCTCTGTTTCTATGTCCTAATGTAATTTTGCGGTGGTTTGGGGAGGTATGCAAATGGTAGGGGTGGGTTAGTAGAGATATGAGGACACAAATTAAATATTAGGTTTTTTGTTTTACTATTTTTTTTTTTGTTTTGTTTTATTTTTTCATTTTGTTTGACCCCATTCTTTTTCTCTTAAACCTCTACAGACGGCTGGCGACACAGTAGTGGAAAGTTCCTTTTGTCCGCAACAGAACTGAGTTTGCTCTTTGTAATTTTTTTTTCTCTTTACTGTTGATGCCTATACAGATTGCTTATACAGATTGCTGGGTATGACTTATGTATTTAAATGACAAAAAAAAAAAAACCAAAAACCTTTTAAAAACAGCATGTCTGGCTCTTTTAAATTTGACTACTGGATTTCAAGAGGGTTTTCTTACCCACCTTTTTTAAAATCACACCTTTTTGTTTGTGTACATTGCATCTCTCGTTTTTTTTTCCGTGTTATCATCATGTGACGTGCTGTCCAGGCACAGAGGAGGCATCGGAACCTGCACAGTACAACCTCTCAATGTGATTATTTTATTTTATTATTATTATTATTTTTTAATGTTTAGAACTGAATGTCTGCCCTTGTCAAATGACTCCTAGAAACCCTTTCTCTTCTTGCGTGGATAGTTCAGAGGTCTCGTGTTCTTTGTAAATAATGACCAAATATATTTTTTTCTATTCCCTTTGATAACGGCAGACATTTTTTCACCATTAATCTCAGTTGTAACAATTAACTGTAATAAAACGAATGAAAACACATGCAGCTGTAAAGTAATTTTGGCAAGCAGTGATCCAACAGAATGTACTGAGCTCATGATCACCGTGAAACCGCTTTGATTTCTCCATCCAGGTGATTAATTACTACATTAATGTATGAAACTTACATAGTTGGGGTTAAGCTCACTACATATAAGTTTTAAGAAGCTCCATCAAAATCAACCGTTGACAAAATTGTAATTGTAAGCTCAGGGAAAGGATATCAGCTTGTATTTTTTTTTGTGTGTTCTTTTTGTCTGGATATTTGTGTGAATATTCAGAGATACTTTTGGGTTATTTAAAGCGAAGGAATTCTGAGCTGTTCGAGGGTTCCAAATTCTACATTTTTGTGAATTTATTATTTTGTTTTCCTCAGTCTGGATATTTTGTAAATATTCAGAAATGATACTGAAATTATTTAAAGCAAAGGCATTCTGACCTGTATTCTGACCTCTAAATTATACCTTTTTGTTTTTATTATTAAACTGGAAAAAACAATTAGACGTGACTGAGAAAGAAGTCAGCATTCTTGTTGATAAGGAGTGAATTGGAGTTGTTTATGAAGGCGGTATTAAATCATTTGTTACTCCAGGTTAAATTACAGTGATATTCTACAGTGTTATTTCTATTTTTGATCTAGTCAAACACGAGGCTTCACACAGTTGGAAGGATAAAATATTGAAGCTCCTAGAAGGTCAATATCCTGTTCAGTGTATAATTTTGTCTGCCGCCTGGGACAGATGGACTGTTCGACTTTGGCCTGGCTCATGCTGATGGCACCTAGTGGAGAAAATGGGTATTGTGTAGAGATGACTCCACGGGCCCTGAGTACACGGGGCCCATGAGGCATTACAGAGGACAAAAACGTATCCAGCAACTTAAGGAAAACTGGCTTATACTTTACACCCAACATTTATACTGGTATCATTCTTAAGTATTCACTTAGTGAATAAGAATGAATTTGGTGAGGCTTTGATAAACCCTAATCTCTCATTTTTTATATATTTAACCCATTTAAAGGAATTCAGCAATTCTACATGGGTGTATTGATGCAAATTTTTCATCTGAATGGAACAGTAATTCAGCTGTGGCATAGTTACATAAGGGATAAAACTCTGTGGCGTTTCACAGAAAAGTTTAAAGATTTACCATTTTTTATGTAGTAATGAATAATGCAAAACTTTCATCTATGTGTCTATTTTTTTGATGTTTAGTCTTGTGGAACATCCACAATACAAGTTAGCACTTGTTAACAGGTTTTAGCAGATATAAACAGTTCCATCACCTGACACATGTTTGCTCTCCCTGGTTAAGTTAAGGCGACAGAAAAGAATGGTCAGGTTTTCAAGAAACTAGAAAATGCAGAAGTACTCCATCCTGAAGATAAAATTTCTACCACTGGAGTCTCCTTCCATAAATGTTAAATAAACTTCTCTTTACAGAAAGCGTCACCATATCAAGGATTATACAC
>JAOTRJ010000038.1:6214192-6230272 GCA_028564905.1 Leptodoras praelongus | reverse complement strand
CAGGCTGGTCCAATTTAGCCATGAAACCTCCCATACTAAAATGACAGGTGTTTCAGTTTCATTGTCTAACCCCTGTATCTAAACCCACAGCCATACAGAGGCTACAAATTACATTTCTTTTTCTTTTACATTTGCTCTTTTAGTACCTTATGTACCAATTCTTACAGTGTATTGTGTGAATGAACTGATTCAGCTGAAATAGTTAATTCTGGGACAGAGGACAGAAGGAAAGCTTGTGTCTATCAACAAGCACCCTGCTTATAATAGCTCTGTGACCTTGGATGGAGGTTGCTACGTCTACAACAGCATCTAGCAGGTTTTTCTGGTCAATAATACTCCAAGAATTTAATCTTCATTCACTGTGCCACATTGCAAGGATTTTATTTAAGTTTAGTTGACCTGCAATAGTTCAGTATTACTCTTTCTATGATTGTTGCCTCTGTGTATGCCTACTACTAAATTTCTACTGGTTAAACCATTTTGGATGACATCATCATACAAGGGGCATATTTGTACATTTTTTAGTATTTATTCCTTCCCTTTGTATTCTTTTGGCAGTATGAATAAGGTCTGGGCATGTACTTACCATTCCATAACCTGAGATCTATTCCTGTCACACACAGGACACTGGTCAGTGCTCCTCTGTTCATAAACCATATTAAATCCATGTGTCTGGTTCACTAATTCAGGTTTAGCTTTTTGCCATCTGATAATTCTCTAGGAAACTATTCAGTCTTGAATTCTCAGCCAGATTTCTCAGTGCTGGTAACTTATTATAGGAATGCCAGGCATTTAATGGTTTCAGACTAGATAATGACTTTGGATTCAATTTTGTTAATGTGGTGTTGACAAAATGAACCTTGGTTTATAGATGCAATTAATATGTATTCCAACAGAGCTCACAGATCCACAAGTGTGTGAACCCGATGTCCTAATTAAAAATGTAGATTATATAGTTTTTATATGTTGCCAGAAATATTCCTATTTATTTGTTTACTGGCTAAGATGCTCTTTATAAATAACTAGTCACTAATATAAAAAAAAACTTTTTTCTTTCTATTAAAAAAACCCATAGAGACCATTACATGTTTCTGTTAGTTCCTTTGGTTCTGTAAATATCAATAATGGGGATATTTTGAGTTTATTTGGTGAGTGATTCACAAAATATTTAATGGATTTCTTGGATTTATAATTGTCCTACAGGAGTCTAATGGTCTGTGATTGTAACCTTGTACTAACTAATTGTGTTTTAACTATTGTGATATTAATGCCATTGAAGAAACAGAGAACCAGCAATAAATAGCATCATGGTTTTCAAAGACTACTGGCATATTCCATTACAATGTAACCATTAACAACTCTATTATGAGTTACTGGCTCTGTAAGTGAATCAAGAAGTTGTGGAGTCTTGTAAACCATTAAAACTATTAAATCCTGAAGGAAAATTGTTTCATGAGAAGCACTAGGCCAATTCCTCTGGCAGGAGGGACTGGGTTTGTCAGAAAAGAGAAACTAATTGGGTAGGATAAAAAAGTAAACGTTCATCAGAAAACGTTCACAAAGCAAAAAATCATAGTGACATAAAGACTCTGAAGGCAGTGACGTACTGGTATTCAGCACGCACACACACACATGTATGTACAGTATATATATATATATACTGAGGGGCCACTCCTCATGACCTTTTTCAACACTGTGGTGGCTCAGCCATCTTTTATGGTGTGGTCTGCTGGGGCAGCAGCATATCAGCTGCTGATAGGAAGAGACTCAATAAACTAATCAAGAAGGCCAGCTCTGTCTTGGGGAGCCCCCTTGACACGGACCTGCAGGTATCGCAGGTCCTTGCTTCCTGCAGCGGTCAGACTGTATAATCAGCACCACTCCAAACAGACCACACACACACACTGTACATACCAGAGCCAACTGCAATCTCAGCATGCAATAAATCAATAAATAACAGTACTGTATAGTATATCATCATTGTGTTGAGTGCAATATCTTATTAGTGCAATCTTCTAATATCAGTGCAATATCTTATTAGTGCAATATTCTGTGCCAATTTTCTTTTTTTGTATATATTGTATATATGTTATAAAGGTGTCTATATGTTATACTATAATTTTAGATTTTTCAATTTGTCTTTCTCTTATATACCTCTCTCTTTTTGCCTTTCCATGGATGCTGCTGTAACAAAGAAATTTCCCAGATGTGGGACTATTAAAGCATCTTATCTTATTTCCAGTAGATGGATTAGCTACTCTAAATTGCCCCTATTTATACATGTGATTTTGTAAGTGCATGTACTGTACTATGATGGACTGTCATCCAATCCAGGTTATATTACTGCCTCACACCCAGTGTTCCCTGGACATGCTTCAGATACACTGTGGCTCTCATTATCCACAATCCTATCTGTCTGCCAATAGGCAGATTATTCACTAATCGTACTAGTACAAAAATCTGTTCTATTTCCAGTTATTTTATACTAGTTGTCCTCAGTATTTAAAGTAAAGTCTGCAGAAAAGCCAGCAATCTAAAAGAAATTGAGAATAGGGAAACCACAAAGGGAAAGAGAGAGAGTAAGAGAGAGAAATAGCCAAAACAAAAAGTATATGAAAGAAGGGGGAGAGAGAGAAAAAAGAGAATCAGGGACTGGATTAAAAAAGCGAGCTAAGAGATCAGTCACAGCTCCTGTGGAGCCCCCAGTAAAACCTAAACGGAAATCAGACAGCAATATTTCTCTCGCCATGCCATCCTCCAGCTAAAGGCCTGGGAACCCAGCCGGAGGTAGACACCCTGCAGAATGAGCTCATTGATGGGACAAAGCCCGAGAAGAGCCGTCCCGCTGCACCACACATCAGCTATGTGACTTTGAGTGCTCGTCACAAAAGTGCCATTGATAGCTTGGCTTGAGAGCATGACCCAACGGTCAGTGTAGCGTGACCGGATACAGGACTGTGGAGAAAGCAGAGCAAGATGTATGGAGAGAGACCACAATCAAGATCATACTGTCATCCGTAAACGGCGTGTAGTCATCTCTGTCATTCGTCTTTGTCTCTTTGAAGACATGAATTTATGGGCTCAGTTTAGACTCTCTGATCATCTTGGCTGATCCCGCTGATTTATTCTATTAGGATCACAAAGCTCCGGATATAAAAATAGTACTCCATTTTGTTGTTTCTCTTTTGTCCCCATGACAGCTCGTCTGAAAATCTAGGCAGCATGTCTAAAACAAATGCTACATTGCAAAGCTTTCAGAAGATCTTTAAACAGAGCTCTGTGCTCTCTCAGCATTAATTACAGAGTTCATGCTGTCCATAATCTCTGTACTCTGTTCATGTTTTGTGCCAGAAAGTGAAGGCCAAAAGGTTATGGAGCACTGTTCTCATTTGCCCCATTACAAAGCCAGAGATAGACTGACTAGACTTCGTATTCGTAATTTTGTATTGAAGTCTGGATCTGGACAGAACACTTACAATCAGACTGGTTCTGAGTTTGCTCATGAATGATATATGTCAGCATTGTAATTGAACCCTATCCCAGCAATCGTGGGCATGAGACTGAAGTATAGCCTTAATGGGCTCCAGTCCAATGAGGGGCACCATATACATGTACACCTACACACACTCATTCATGTTCATTCACATGTTCTTGGGAGGTGGGAGGAAACCAGAGAACCCAGAGGAAACCTAGGCGCACACACAGGGATGACATGTGAAGCTCCATACAGGCAGTTAGCTGAGCTCAAAGATCAAAACCTACTGTCACTATAGTGATCCTCTCCAAGGTAAAACTTGTGCACTTTAAATTAGAAAAACCTCACCATAAAACACCTCACCATACAGAGCCATCCTTATTTGATACTTCCTCACAGCAACCACGCAGACACTCTGCAAAACTCTGTTTCTCTTAGTTATGTAGTTATGTTAAACCCCAGACGTATGATGCTAGGGTAGCTGTGTGACTCACGTTGTGTTAGATATTCACTTACAAGCTCCATGTTATGTTAGTCAACAGTAACAAAAATACCAATCAGTTCATTCCAATACAGATCAGGTCAGTTTTTGCTCTAAGTATATGTCAATTTTTTTTTCAATTTTCAATTAGAACCCTCTTTTATACAGATGAAAATATTTTTTTTCAAAGAATCTATATGGGATATTAAAGGTCAGAAATGTCACAAATTTCCGAAATTCCCTACACAACAAAGGATCTAGGACAGCTTCAACAGAGAAACCTTTACTGAAACCTTTTTATGTTTCCTAGAGGATTTTTTTAAAATATATAAATACATATTTAATATTTATATTAATTAATATTTAATACATATTTATTATAAATAAATATGTTGCCTGAATAAACAACTAAACAGTCTTTTTTTCTACCACAAATATACTGCACCCAAAATATCAGTCAGTCAAACAGTACTTTTCTAGGAATCATACAAAAGATACACTTCTAGCTTATATATTTAAGAATGTATAGAGGGATGTATAGATGATTCTTAAATAAACACACAGTATGGTTCTTTTAAATCTAGAAAGATCTTACCCTAATTGCAGGAGTTTTCCCTATAAGAAAGGGTTCTGAATAAAAGCCTTTAGGTAGCTAAGAACCCTTAAGGGCCGTCCGCACCAAGTACAATACCGATAACTATAAATATATTGATTCCACACCACATGTACAACACCAATGACTGTGGCGAAGAATCACTGGGATAACTTTCAGAGCCGTCTGATGAACAATAGAAACGCTGACATCTATCAAGATTTACAGGTGCATGACACCATCATGTTCAACATGGCAGATAACATTGATAAAAGAAACAATGCTTATAAATAAGCACTACAATATCAAGGAGAAGCACATCTGGGATGTAGTTAGACTCACCCCTGGAATCAGAAGCAAGTGCTTTTTTATTATTATTAACTTAGATGAGGAGATTATGAATTCATAATTATCATTATGAATATCTAATGCCCTAACTACCATTCTGGTTTTCTTTTTGCTTCTCTGTGCAACACACAGCAATAACAGGTTGTTGATATCCATTTTTCTAAGCTGCTGACATAGCTGGAGTGAGCAACGTGTGCTTGGTGCAACTGTTTACAGAATATTATCATTCATCAGCATGGTTTCTCACATTGATATCATTAAAGTTAGTGTTATTGTTACGGTTCTTCAGTGAATGGCCCTTTAACTAATACTGTATAGTGTATAAAGGACATTTTTCATGAAGTGGAATATACACTTCATGTACTATACAGGACATTTTCCATAAAATGTAATGTGACACCAAACTAAATCCTGTGTCTGACCGAGCTAGGAAACCATTTCTGATCCAAACACGGGCATCTTTATGTGTTTCAGTTCTACCAAGTTCAGTTCTTGGCTGTTATTTAGAGTTTGGATACAAGTACAACCCACACAACTATGCCCAGACCTATAAAACTTCTGGTGCTGTAGCTATAACACTTAAGTGTGCCACCGGTTCAGCGTGCCACTGTGCTGTGATTTAATTCTCCCATTGTGCTGATTTTCATTCACTCCTGACTAGAAGACGAATCCTCAGGCAGAAAGCCGATGTCAGCTCAGTGTTAGATGCTGGTGCCTGAGGTTACCTGAGTGACTGGGATAATGATGAAGGCCCCTCCTCCAGCACTCTCTGTCACTATGGCCAGGAACTTGCTGTTGACGGCGCAGAAGTGGTTGTCATGGACGTTCTTGGTGATGGGGATGCCTTCGAAGCAGTGCTCCCTGTTGGCAACTTTGCCATAGACGTTTCGAAACTTGGAGCTTCGGTAGGTCGGGCGCCATGACATCTGTGGAGCACAAACAGGAAAGGAGGAGATCAGAAAGTCATAAATGCTGACCTGGATTTCTCCTGGTCACTTTTGGCTAGAAGCTCGCAGCACTGGAACTGTGTGATATTTTCATAAATGCATATTTATGTAATCTGTAACATTTGGTTCATATTATAAAGGGTTTAGTTATTATCTAGATTATTAAACCAAGTAATCATTAAAGCCTTTATAAACTCTGGCAAGCGTACCAGAGCAAGAGATGCATAAACAGCAGTGTTGAATGTTGTATTTAATAAATGAGTAGACAAATGATCTTGTCTTTGGTAGTGCAAGAATACAGTTTTGTGTTTTGTAAAAATATAAGATGTAAGACTTCTATTGATTAGTATACTGTACATTAGTATACACATCTAAATGTTTAAACAGCATGCCTAAAAACAGTCAATACGAACCATTAGCTTGCATTATTAACAAGCTTTCAAGTGGAAAAATGTAGAACTTGCATTACACCAGTGTTTAAACTAAAAAAAATCTAAATACAAAATCCCTCTAAAACCGACCGAAAGAGCGCTGTGTGTTTATCGCTTAAAGATTCGTCTAATCCACATGATATAATCTTATTCATTTATGTGTAAAATGTAAATATTGAATATTTAACAATGTAACGATGTTTTCAATTCTGCCTAAATCATTGCTGTGAGACGTGTTGCATGGCCCACGATCAGCAAAATCAGCCAATTTCATGCACAAAGTGTTATATTAATTCCATATTGGTCTCAAGATGGTGATCCATTTCCTAGCCTGTGATACGAAAAAGCCGATATAGCCAATGCCACTCACAGAACACTTATTAAAAGCTCCTGAAACATTCCCAGTGCCAGAAAACAGATGTGCAAACAGGATTCCTGGGCTAATGAGGGAGACTGAGATTGTGCTGCTTGAAATCACGCAGAATTGGCCCAGACTCAGGATTCGAACAAGAGGAAGTGGAATCGTAGTGATTTATTATCTCGTCTCAGTTTGTACTGGTTTACCTTCACAAGGATGAAATCACTCATGATCACAGGTAGAACTGGTACGTGTGTATGTGTGTGTGTTTGTGTGTGCAGGCCACACACATTCAAGCCCTGCTATTAATCTGGCAGTAACATGTGAGTTAGCATGCTAAAGAGGGGGCGGCTAATTATTTTGTTCTCTGCAGAGGAGACAGAAAAGGCAGACACATTAATCTGCAAAGAACAAGACATGTTGGCTCTCCTTCTCTCTTTCCCTCACTGTGTCTGTGTGTGTGTGTGTGTGTGAGTGTGTGCATAATTATATTGGTGGGGATCACATTGATTGAATATCTGACAGTTTTCACCTTGTGGGGATATTTGGCTGGACCTCATGAGGAAAATACCTTTATAAAATTAGTTTTTAATAAAAAAAAAAAATAACTTTTTGGTTTCATTTTAGTCACTTAGGTAGCAGCAATAATAGTTATGTCAACAGACAGCCTTCACTAGGATAATAAGGCAAATATTATGTATTTGTATGTACGTGTGTATGTGGGGGCAAGTGATTTAGGAAAGTGATTTATTTTGTTGTAGTTTTTAACTATTTTTTAATAGAAAATAATAAATAAAAGAGCCCAAGAGCTGCTTTTTCTTTACTGAGGTTAAGGTTAGAGTTAGAGATAGAGAGAGGGTTGGAACATCAATTATGATGTCAGTGGAAGGTCCTCACAAGTATAGCAATACAAAGTCTGTGTGTGTGTGTGTGTGTGTGTGTGTGTCCACGTGAACTGACCTAAAGATACAGCATAATACCGTCCTGTTTATTAGTTTAACATCCCAAAAAGGCCTTGAGGTACAAAGAAGCATCCTGCTCACAAAGATATCCATTCATGTGTTATCAGACATTCACTGAAACACACACACACACACACACACACACACACACACATGCACACACAGACTGTCTTGCTATACTTGCTATACTAGTAACTAAAACACTGCACAAGTATGCATTGCTTTCTGATTGCTAAACATACCGTTGTGCCAGTGTCTTACCTTTCAGCTGATTTAATTTGCTTGTCTACAGTCTTTAAGCTACGCCTCATGGAAGGACGTCCAGCCTGTATCCCCTCCAGCTCTTCAAGACCATCCAGCTAGTCGGCCTATTGCTTCTCACTGGTTTCCGTCTTCCTCTTTCCTCCCAGGCTTCTCCTCCCGCACCCACCCTCTATCCCTCCCATCCTCTCTCTTTTCCTCCCTCCCTTTGTCAAAGCCCCAGCTCCAGCTGCAGTACTACTGTACTGGCTAAATATTTCAGAATGTCTGTCTCTACACTTTATTAAATATTGCGCTACTCTAAAAGCACTCTCTACTCCACTCAATTTTTCACTAAGTCATATCACTAACTCCTGTCTCATCTGAGTCCTTGATATTCAGAAAGCACCTTCATGTTTTGTCTTAACATGAAGTCAAAACCTAAGATGTGATTTTCACTTAGCCAAGATGTTGGCTCAAAACCTCTCTGATGTTCAGCATTTTAATCTTAATGGGTGACTGAGGTTCTGATCAAGTGCCGTTCCAGGTCAAACATCATACTTTATTTTTTCTCATTAAACAAAGTTAGAATTATTACTAATACTAGATATCAATGTATTCCTCAGAGTTAGCAATATTATGTTAGAAATTGGCAACATGGAAAACACTGGGGGAAAAGTCTATGGAAAAAAACAACAAAATAAGCACAATAAATGGAAACTCATTTTGAAGAGCATCCCACAATAACTGCAGCAAAAAAAAAACACAAAAGGGAGGAAAGGACAGAAAATGCTTGAAATTTCACTGTAAAAAAGGACCAGTACAAGCTGTAATAAGGAAATAAAGAAAGTTTTCAGCTTTTCAACCTGCCCATTAATCTAAATGTAATGTTTTCCTGATTCATCCTGTGGGAAATTAAGGCAGTTAAATCTCTTTATGCAACACAATTTTTTTAGGTAAAGAGAAATTCAATACTTAAGTGTGTAATGAAGGTATGATGATTTCACTTAGCAAACCCACATGTGGTTTTCTTGTGCACCAAATTTAATTTTACAGAATACTTAAGGGAAAATTCAACATAACCACCTAAACTCTCAGACACTGTCAACTCCAGACTTCCTCACCCTCACCCAAATGCATCTGTTTTTCCTATCAGTTGTACTGTATTTACTGAATAATTCATAGGAATTATTGAATAATGTGCTTTCAGATGAATAATGAATAATAAGACAAGGTTAAGAGGTTACAGTGTAACTGGCTCTTGACCAAAGTAAACTAAAATCCAGTTTTATTAATTTACCTTCTTGCTCATTGCCATCAGGCTTGTGTTGGTTCTATAAAACAGTCATTTCCTCTTTTATTCGTGTAGTATTCTATTCCCTCGGGGCTTTTTCAAATCTCATACTTTTTCTGCTGCAGATATTACAGGGGGTATAAATATAATGGATTTTCTTGCTAACGATGCTGTTCTAACAACAAGATATTAATAGAGAATATTCCTAGATCAATCCTACCTATCTAACTATCTTATTTTTCTCCATGTCTGCCACACCCCAAACTCTCAAAATAGTCAATGCACCAATTCAGGGTAGTGATGTTTTGCTGCATAACCAACACACAGCTCCTGAATCACTGCATAATGCAAAGTGTATCATGTTTTTGAGCATTGTTTTGCACATTTTGCAGGAAATAATGACTCAGATACACGTTATCATAACATAGTTTTCCTTAATGACCTTAATTTGATTTTATCATGTGATCATTTGCTAGTCCTACGATTTCTAGTATTGATTTGCTAGCCCATTTTTTCCTACAAGCTTCCTGTGATGCCTCAGTTCTCCACATAAGAATGAACTCACTGACCATTTCTGCTCCACCAGGATCATGAAGGCCTCCAGGCAAACATATCTGCAGTACTGGTTAAGTATTTACAGCTTCAGGTCGGAATAGTATATGCTACCATTCTGTATGCAGCCTGCATTGGTATATTGTAGGTTATGCCTCTCAGTGCACATGTACTGTATATAAATATACCTGTATACAGTATGATTAAGCAGGTGTGTATGTGCAAGTGGGTATACACAGCTGCGAAGCCATCTTCAAGGATGAGAAAAATGTTTGACTCCACATGTGCTAACTGAGAGCCAAAGCATTCCAGAGAATTCACTTGGTTTATTGATTTTTCCACATTTTGCCTGCAGTCAGTGCTCCTATGCGGTTTTCTCTTCTCCGTCTTAACTCTCTCTCTTTCTCTCTCTCTCTTTCTCTCTCTCTTTCTCAGCTGGACAGTGTAATATCACTAAACAAAGCAGCCAAAGGTTCATTTTCACAAGTAATGCTCTAAGAATACCAAATCCCCATGTGTTTTTTTAATATCTCAGGTTCCATCATTATATCAACCTACCTTCAAGCACTTTCAAAACTAACTTCACCCCACAGTGCTGTCTGATCACTGAAGCATAAACAAACAGAGCTTTCATGACACCGTGGCTGTGGCTACTGTTCTACTGCAAAAATCTCTCTTTCTGCTGGCAATCAACAATAGGGACCTTTGAAACACAGGGCTAATTTACTTCTTCCAAGGCTGGCTGCCAGACCCTGTAATCATTCATAACCATGGCATAAAAATGACTGGATCTCTTCAAGCACTCAAATTAAATTTGAATGGTACTTTTATACAGTACCATTCAAATTCAAGAGAGGAAGCATGTGTCCTGGGTGTTTGGAACGGAAGCAAAAAAGGCACTGAAAGGCCTACATTAGGCTGCAATCGGCTACTTGCGATGCCACTGTTCAGGGTTTTGTGAAAACCTCACAGTCCCAGTTCCTCTCTGGCCCTCATGGAAGGAGAGCATCCGGAGATGCCGTTCCCTCTCAGCATGTGACAACTTACATAGATCCAGAATTCTGGCTGTTTTGGCAGCTTTTGATCCAGCTGTGGCCATGAGTGACTCTCACAAGCTCAGCTACAGCTGGGAGAAAGCCAGATAACAAACTGCCCATGGACATTTTACACCTTGGGGATTGTATTTGCCACTGAAGGCTGACACTGCCATTCCACACACCATCTGAGAATTTCTAATACCACTGGGGAACACCACAAACACTGTACCAGGAAGCCAGACAGATGTAAACTAATTAGACTAGTACCAGTCAAAACAAGAAAAGGATGAAGAACCATACATACACACACATATACACACACATCATTAGGACTCAGAGATTGATCCCAATAAACTGTGACATGGCTCAATGCTGAGTGGTGTTCACTGTGTATAGGTATACTGACTGATGACAAATTAAAGGAAAAAACACACCATTAAGTGTCTTAGTAAGGTGTTGAGCCACCTGAATGCACCTTGGCTTTGATGGTACACCATGGGATGGGATAGTACACCATTCTTCCAAAAGATATTGCCTCATGTGGTGATTTGATGTCTCCCATAGGTGTTCAACAGGATTATTTGTACAAATTATTTAGTTTTTTGGTGAACAAGCACAACATGCTGGATGTATTGCTGTTGAAAGAGAGAGAGAGAGAGAGCGAGAGAGAGAAATCCTGAACTTATCTAATGTGATCCTGCAAAATGCTTTCAGCTGTTCACAATGCAATTTGGGACTCTACATGCAGACAACGGAGGAAAAGCAGGTGTCATCAAGTTAACAAAAGCCTAAGAGATAAGAAATAAGGGGGGAAAATGCAGAATGTTGTAAATGGTGGTGTATAGCAGATAGTCAAGGACACACTTTTAAAGGAGGAGATCATTCCTATTGTAACTAGAAGGCACCTCCATCCTGCTCATTAGCTTCATTTCAGCCTGTCAGTCATCTCCACTTACAAGTCTGCCTGCTCTGCTGAGTTTTCTCACTTTCCCCTTAACAAGACTGCTTAGTTAGCTTTTATCATCATTGAAATTGGAAAATAATGACACATTAATAAAATAATAACACATAATTAGGTGTTAAATTGGGATTTAGAATTTATTTCATTCACCGGTGCAAAAAATGTGAAAAGTGCAGATAGGTTTGTCTGTGGAGTGCTTAATATTGGCATCATGGGAATGTGATGCCAAAATGTAAACACATTTTCAATATCTGTTTCTGTCCTACCCCTTCATTTCACAAACTACAGTGGCTTGTCTGAGTATTTAGTGCTCATCGTTAGACAGGTTTGGCATCATCAAAATTCTCCTGATTTATTTATGGCAAGCATACATACTATTTTTAAGGATGCCATAATTGTGTTCTTCACAAGTACTTGGAACACTGTACTATACTGTAGCCTGGAATTGAAGGCGGGACCCTTTTATTGACACACCTTCACTCATGCTAGACTGTTCCATGACATGTTCTTTTAATGCTAGGTGGAGTCTTGCCTAGATTCTTAAGGACCTCACTCAAAAGGACCCATCCTACCAAGGAAGCATCCTTGATATTGAGAAACAGCCATACTACAGACTACAGAATACATGATATAGTATAGAGACATGATTAGATAGAGAGATGAAGATATACTATATAATGTCGAATAGTAATCTATCTAGCTACTAATCTTGTGTGCCAGAAAATGCTTTGAAATTATTTCACATAATGTTACAGCTAAAATACTATGAAGCAGGATTGAAAAGCAAGGATTGACTTGCATGTCTGTGAAAATCATGGGTTGTCCGTCATTGGGATTTACTGCATCAAATAGTGAAATGAATTTCACAAAGACTGTGTAAGAAATCATTTGCATTTCCAAGGTATTATAGTACCAGAGCTATGCTTGATGTTCACATTAACCAGAAGTGACAGACAGTCTACTGTGCTCTTAATCATTTCTTTCATTCTGTTTTTCAATAGTGTGAAAGAATCGGAAGAATCTAATCTAATGTATGTATAGTAAAGAGTGTATAATTTAAGAATATATGATTTTACAGATTTTAAAGAAGAAATAAAATAAGAAATCATTTTTATTTCATTTTTACTGGTTGTTTTGTATGTATGTCTACAATATTAGTGAGCATTAGTGAGTAGGGCGTGTGTAATGAGCTGGGTAACAGATGGACTAATGGGGATTACTGTCTGTGTGAGTGTGTTATGGATGATTAAGGGAGACGAAGGGACAAAGACGTGAAGTGGGAGAGGAAGTGGAGGTAGGGGTCAGTAATAAATACAGAAGTGGGGTGTTTGGAAGGACTTCATGGCCATTGTGGTGATGGACATACAGCATCATGCTGAACCTGCAAATCAATGAATCAATCAATAAATCAGCCAGGTCATATATATAGTTTGAGGATAATAGAGCCACATTAATAATGTGAGTAGACCATATAACATGTTATAATCACTAACCTGTTATTATTTTGCAAGTATCAGTGTTATCATTACAACCACAGCTCATATGAGGTCATATAATGTCTGATAGGGAATATAAGCTTTGTCTCCTAGGTGTGTGTTTCACTTCATGCTAGTGCCCCTTGATGTGGGGTAGGCTCAAAGCACTTTCTGAGCAATAGCTTTAAAACCGTTTAGTCAGAAATTATGACCTTTTAATGGCAAGCTGACCTCTAGGAGGCACATTTCCCTAGGTAATTATGAATTTATTTTTTTAAATTCATTTATGAATTAGCTCCACCTGGTGAATAATAATAATAATAATAATAATAATAATGCCAAATTTTCAGTTCACTTCAGTCTTGCTTTTTATTTTCTTTCTTTCACTTTATCCACTGGTCATATTACACATTGCTATGAGGTACATCTAGTTTTATATGTATTAATAAAGTTAGTGCATGCTAACCTCCCAGAAATCTATTACTTAATTGTGCATATGGACAAACACATTTCTACGTGTACTATGATCAGGTATAGATCAGTGGTCCACTGCTGTTTTTATTAGCTGTTATAGTCTTGACAGCTTAGCACAGTTTGAGCTACCAACGGGGCACCACAAGCAACAAAACACAAGCAACACTCGGAACGAGGACCATCTGGGGGACAGCTCAAGAGGAAAGCTCAGACGTGGCAATTTGCCTGAAAACACCCACACCCACACCCACACACAGAGCACTTTGCAGAAATGGGCTGTAATAAGACCAGAATTATTTTTAGATGTGCCGTCTCTGAGTTCACGTCCTTCTGTAACGGGCAGGTTAAATGTGTTACTAGTATGCAAATGCATGCAAATCTATTGCTAATTCTCTTTGCACTCTCTTTATTAGTGTGAAAGAGCCAGACAATGTAGACGCATTGTACCAAAAACCCTTAACCAATCTGCGTTTTTTTTAACCTTCCTGTGTTGAGGTTGCACAGAGATGGAAAAACATATATTTTTATTATTTATAACATTATGAAGTACTTTATAACAGTGAATTTAAATCTTTATGCATTTAAAACATTTATTTAAAATCCAGCATAACTTAAGAGTTTTTGTTTTTGCACTCTCTTTTGTTCCATTTTTGAGAAAGCCCTTTTCCAAAACAAATTACAGCTTCTCTTTTCTGAGTTCTGTGCCTGCTGTGTCTGGCTCTCTGTATACGAGAACAGGCTGGTTCTTCATGCCGGAGTGAGGAAAGACGCTTTGGGGCTTTCGGCTAGCCCTGATACACACCATCTGTCCTGGGACATCAAGCCAAAGACCACATCTGTTCCACAAACACACCTTTCCTATTACACAAGGTTGCATTGGCGCAATCTTAGATTTAAACAGGTACGTCACCGTCCTCAGGAGGACTGAAAGTTGGTTACCATCTTGAATTGGTGATCATGTAGCCGGGGAAAAATGCCTTCATGCATTTATCTTGGCATCCAGGCATTAGAAAAACAAATCAGCGCAAAAAGTCAGCCATAAACAGTGAGCTATGAAGCCAAGTGTGCAGTCTGGAGCCAGACACGAATAAGCATGGAGATTCTTCACAAACATCAAATTAGTTCTAGTATCTACTTTTCAAGGAATTCAGTGTATTTTGCATTCTGCTCCTCTGTGTACCTAATGCAATGCACAAAGTAAATGTTCAATAATATAAAGCACAAGGTTTATTTCCTTGGAAGTTCTGCTAAAGGATCATAAGGAAATTTCACTATGCACACATTCAGAGTCAGTTTATCTGAGCCAATCCACCTACTAGCATGTTTCTGCAAAGTATGAGGAAACCCAGCCAACTCAGAAAGCAGATTAAGAATTTTAGTTTGGGTTTTATGCCAAGCATTGCTGTCAATGAAATCAGGCTAAGCATTGTTTTACATTTAAAACCTGGGTTAAATGTAACTAGCGTATCTCACTTTACAGCCAGCAGACATCTTACTATCAAGAGTAGAGGGTCTAAGGGTAGGGTGGATGCACCCACTGCCTTTTAACGCCAGTCTCATTTAACGCCATCAGCTGCTGTTTTTTCTTTTTATTGGTAAGCAGAGTCTTTGAGCTCCATATGGATATGTTTACTTGGTGCTGGAAGAGGAGGAGAGGAGATAATTGATTTCCCTTCACTGTCGAGGATTTGCTGACGCCACCGTAACTGTGAAACCGCAGGGCCTACCCTAGTGAGATGAGCTTGCCAATGACCTGTTTACACCGTGTGCAGCTCTGCACTTTTAATAGATTATAAACTGTAAGGACTTCCTGTCTTTACAGAGACAAGGGCACAGATGCGTATCGTGCAGTGGCTGTGTGTCATTTTAATCATAACTATTCCTAGAGTGGCCTTGCAGGTTAGTGCAACAGAAGATTAAATAACATTTTAATCATATGCTAAAGTTTTTCTATATTTTTGAGTGGCGCTATATGCGAGGCCCTTAATTTGACTCATGAGATTTTACCTGGGTAAAGTCTGGAACAGGTCTTGTCTTCTGCAGAATGCATGCATGCACCATGGGTCATGTAACCCAGACCTACGTTTTGTTAATCTCCATGAATCCTGCCATGATGCCATAACCGCAGGTGATTCTAGAAAGTGGAATGTGGGTTCCAAACCCAGAGCAAAATAACAACACATGGCTCTGACATGCTAATTATCCAGTTAGGACTCATTCATTCATTTTCTTAACCGCTTATTCTTTTCAGGGTCAAGGGAGAGCCGGTGCCTAGCCGGCAGCTTAGGGTGGAAGGCAGGAACATAGACAGGGCGCCAATCCATCGTAGGACACACACACAGACACACACACTCGGGCCACTTTAGAGACACCAGTCAAAGACAAGACAAAGTGAGACATATTTGTCACTTGTGCTTGCACACAGTGAAATGCAACCTCCGCATTTAACCCAT
>JAOTRJ010000038.1:6182652-6192931 GCA_028564905.1 Leptodoras praelongus | reverse complement strand
GCTGGCTGGGCACTGGCTCCCCCGTGACCCCGTAACTGGGAATAAGCGGTATAGAAAATGACTGACTGACTGACTGTCTCTTGTCGTGCATTGAATATAAACTATATGACAGTTTACCTTTTACAAATTAAATTATGAAAAAAAAAAAACTTTTTCCACTATATTCTCATTTTTTGAGATGCACTAGGATACTGCCT
This sequence comes from Leptodoras praelongus, assembly GCA_028564905.1. Lineage (NCBI taxonomy): Eukaryota > Metazoa > Chordata > Actinopteri > Siluriformes > Doradidae > Leptodoras > Leptodoras praelongus. The sequence goes on along the minus strand of JAOTRJ010000038.1, from coordinate 6,192,734 downwards.
GTATTTATACTACATATTGAAACGTGATAGTCTCAGACATTTAAAGTTAGAAATCCCATCCCAGAATCAGTCCAACTGTGCCGTTCATCCACAGCAGCATTACTGAGGTCAGGCACTGAGCCAGGAGGCCTGGAAGTTTTGGCCATAGTGTATGTTACAACAACAATGTAAATATAATCCAGTCAGAGCTATCATTATAGACAATGAATCAACACCCTTTGGCCAGTCAGAATCAAGAATTCAATGTGGTTTAACAGTTCAAACAAAAAGGGCACATTTTTCAGGGTCCACTGTGGAAACCATTATGGCTATTTAAATAAGATAATCAAAAGTAAATTTGTTTTGTTTTATAAAGGCACTTCATATTACACCTTTTAACTAATACCAGACTCAGAATAGATGAGAGACGGTTTTGAAATGCATCACTCTCTCCATTGCTTTCATCAACAGTTCAACCAGACATTAACCACAACAGAGGATCTACAACAAAAGCCACTCGTTCAGTTTAGATACAGTATCTGGAGTCCCATTTTTGAATATTATTGATAAAATCAATGTTAACCAAGTCTTAAAATTTATTAAGATGTCACTAAATGTATTGATAAGAATTCTTGCTCTGATCTTTGGAGCCTTACTGGCTCTTGCACACAGCATTTGAGGAAATTTTACCTAATCTGACTATACTTGGAGTATTTAGATGAATTATACACAGTCCTTTCAGTGTTCAAGCTATTAACATAGAAAGAAATGCGAGAGTGAAGTCACAAAGGCCTTATTACCGAAAAAACACTTTCTTTCATCAGAAATCATTATAGATATCCATCCGTTCTGCATTGGGCATTTTATCAGCCCAATTACACAGTTCTCATTTAAACAGCCATGTCTGGGTAAAGGTTTGAAACACATTAACAATGCGTATCAAAATGAGCCCATTTTGCAGATTCAGATATAAGCATCAAGGAACATTAAAGGTCAGCCCTTGTAGCGCATGTACTGACCAGCTTCCACCAATAGGGGTCAGTGTGGTAATCTCTCGCTATAGGCGCACGATTAGAAATAAAACATTATTTGTACCCCTGTACCTCTTTCTGTCAGCATCTTCTAGCAATGCACACTGCAATACTCCTATTCGTGCACCCTCCGACCACTAAATCCCTTCTCACGGAAAGCGTTACTCTGGTGGAACTTTTAATGTGCTGCTCTCCGGTTTCCCATGTGCAAGACACTGTCTCAGCCAAACAGCGTCTGCACACAAACCGCTTCCTTCAGCAGCCGGGGTAAGAGAGGGAGATGCTGGGGTCGGGGGGGTGTTTGGCAAAGAACAGAGGAATAGATGAGGTGCATGATGGAGTAAAAGAGATATGGTAGAATAAAAAATGAAAGATTCATTCAGCATGGATATGGGCTCAATGTTTTTTTCTTTTAGAGTCTTTACTTTAAACAATTCTCAGTTTCTTCTTTTTTTTGTTTGTTTCATTCATTATCTCCATCATAAAAAAAAGGTGTTTCCAGTTTGTTACTAAGGTTGTCTCAGTGAAGTATCCCAACCTTCCAGAAGCCCATAAGTCACATTCACACCAAAAATCTGAAGAAAAAAAAAAAAAAGATTAAAAGAGATTAAAGAGAGTGGTGTGAAAAATAAAAACCATACAGGGAGTGACAGTTCTGTAGGAATTTAAGATGACATTTAAGACGTAGGATTTAAGTTGACAGGAAGGCTACAGTAACTCAAACAATGACTCTTTATGAGGTGAACAGAAAAGCATCTCAGACCACACAACCTTGACGTGAAAGAGCTACAGAAACAGAAGACCACATCAGGTTCCTCTCCTGTCAGCCAAGAACACGGATATGAGGCTAAAGTGGGCCAAAACTGGAGTGCTAACGATTGGAAAAACATTTTCCTGACATATTTGTTATAAGCTTTCAAAAACCATGAGGGGCACAAATTTATGCACTTGCCTGTATGAGTCCCTCAAGTAGCTCTTTTTCCTGTAGTTGTATTCTGGGACAGGCTGTGTTACTGTTTTGTTATTACACCTACAGCTGGACTGATTTATGCCAGAAACAGTAGGAAAGAGCCTATACATACACTGTATAAATATATAATATAAATAACTGTCACACCTTCTTTTGCTCAGTTTATCTTCTCTTTGCTTGGAGCAAGACAAGGAGAGAAGCAGTCCACAGCACATCCTCAAGGTCCATCTCAAATTTTTAGTACATCTAAATGAAGGACAGGAATAAGAGCTGGCTATCAACAGAGTGCTACTTTTAAAATTGATTAAGAAAATATAATGATTTAAAATTAAGTGTGAATGTTATGTATTGCTTGTACAGTGAAGGAACTGTCAGATTAAAAGTTTAAATACACATGTGGAATCTGTTACAAGCCTTTATTATACAATACTTAAAGATGGCAGAAGGATATACTACGTTAGTTATGCAGCTTGAAAAAAGTCTCTCATTTAACCTGAATTATTATATTAATAAGCACTAAGCAGCTACATCAAGATAAATTATACACTGCAAGTCCCTATGGGAACTATTAAAGTCATGTACCACATATAAAACACCAATGCTTTGATGTATAGCAAATTATTTAGGACCGAGTTCTCTAGCAGCAGTGATGCACTGGAAATACTGTGCATTAAAGAGGAATGCCACTGCTGATAGTCTGTACTGTACGTCCCACACGAGCCATGTCTGGTTGAGCCATGTCTGGTTTGAGTACACAGACAGGAAGCTGCTTTTATTTGTTGAGTGTAAATACTAGGATTTTTGGCTGAAGGGGGTTAAATCATCTGTTTTACTGAGCTCGTGTAACATCCCATGGGGAACATCAGGGAAAATGACATAACAGATTGTAACAGCTGGACGGCCCATTATTAAAATCACAAAACATTGTGTGTGCAGCACAAAAAAAATCATCTCAAATCTTTTGTAATTCAAGACTGCCTTCACTGAGCCATCACAAGTTGGTGATGTACAGTATTTTATCCCCTTTAAACACGACCCTGAAACAAACAGGTTTAGACTGAAGTGCGCGTAATGTGCTTAGCAGTTCTGGTGCTAATTTGTTAGTTGATGCATCAGGCATTATCAGTTATTACAGGGAACATTGTTAAGGCAGTCAATAGTGTTTCATAGGGTTAATAATGCGCATAGGCGAATGGACAGGTTTTCCCAGCAATGTTTCGTGCAACTAATGGAAAATCAAATGCATTGAAAAGTAGTGGAGATAAACACAGATGAACTCAAAGATCCTGAATGTAACGTAGGGCTCTATACAACACGGTTGCATTGACGTATATTCGAGACTTGGCTAGTTATGCAAAGCTAATTGGTTTGAGCAAAGAATAAGAGCTACACAATCTAAAAGACTAAAGCACTGCTGCTTCGCATTGTTTAGGTGGACACAGAGTGACAGCTAATGCCGTGTCCAACATGCCTCGAAAGTGGGAATCTGTTGCTCAGAAAGGCATCATTTTTGACCACTGGGAATCAAGCTACAAACGGAGAAAAACAAGCTAATGTTTGTGTGTTGATTGATGTAAAGCAAATATGCATCATAAATCAATTACAGTCAAGAACCCAGGTAGCAAACAGATGATGGGCCAACGTCAGCTGTTATGCTGGGTCAACCCAGGGCCAATGTAATTTTGTCTGTTGGGCCAACCATTACACTAGACGTCCAGCAGACCTTCTGCCAACCTAAACTAATGTTGGGCCAACACCAGATTTTTCGTTGGGCCTAAATCATTTTGTCCGTCGGGCCAATGTTGGGACAACCACTAAATTAGACAGCCAGCAGACCTTCTGCCAACTTAAAAATGTCTGTATCAACCTTGGCCCAACTTTAAAGATCCTGACTTTTTTTGTATATAAATAATGAAAATGTATTTTTAGAAACAAACATTTTAATTGCATTTAGATACTGTGCACTTTGGGGAAAAAAATATATAAATACAAAGTTAGATTCAATTTAAAAAGGACAAATATACAGATTGAATTGTTGCAGGCTGTTCATTTTAACAAAAAATAAGCAAATAAACTTATAAAAAAAAAATAAACACCAAATGTAACATCATTGTATCACAAATTTATTAAAGAAACTGTAGAAAACATCAGAATTAATGCTTTTTGCTGAAAGTGAACATCTCTGACTATGTCACATTTGTCTGTAGTTCATCACGTGCGTCATCTCTGGTTATGTTACAGAACCAGTAAGAATGAATTACATCTTTATACTGTCCATATAAGACAACCTTTCTAGTAGTAAAAGAGAATGAAACATCATGGTGCGTGTTAGACAGAAAGAAAGGAAAAATAAGACCATAACTCTCATCAGACTGTAGAAGACACTTACACACACTCTCTGAGCTGCTGAAGGGGAAACAGCAGCACCTGCTTTTCTGAGGTGGACAAAAAAACTGATGAAAACATGTAAATATCAAATATAACTTCAACCACTTTTAAAAATATTCAACCTCCTTAACTTTAAGGAGCAGCTACTGAGCCAGACAGCTTCTGTACATCACTTTATACCTACAGCGCATACAATTAGCATTAGGCTTGTTTGTTTACGAGCAGTCCGCTATGCTAGCTAGCCAGCTAAATTTAGCCAACTATCTCTAGCCGTAAATCTGCCTTAAATGTAAAACACCTGGGCTAAACTCACACCAGGCTGCTACTGTTTAGGTTCTACATGGTTATATTTTGGTAGCTAATAGTTTAATAAGTCAGAAGCGAGTAGTATCGGATTAAACAGGTTACCTTAATACTGAGGAACTAGCTGAAGCTGTGACTAGCAGGTTGGCGGTTACAGTTCAGTACATAACGGTTAAAACGGTCAATTCAAATTCAAACTTTCACGTGCGGCTGTTTTTGTCTCGCGACGCAAACACGCGCTCTCAGACCGCACAGGATTAACTGCGCCAGAGTTTATTGAATATTATCACACGCGCATCATAACCAGGAGAACAGAAACACGTTTAATGAGACGCATGACTTTACTGACACCGTTTACAATCCATCCACATCTATAACATTACAAAAGAAATACCTGGACTCACCTTAAATTAATGTTCAGCTCCACTTCTGAGAGCACGAGCTGCGGGGTGAACGTGCACCGCTTCACACAGGAGCGTCACGCACCACCGGAAACACGTGACCTAATAATCAGGAAGTAATCAGGAATAAGCAGGACGTAGCCGAAGCTTTTTGAAAGTTGATCAAACAAAACGATAAATAAATTGAATTTAATATAATTATCTCTTATTTTTTTGAGTTGATGCTAACACTAACAGTGTTCTTGAGCTGTTCTTGAGATCAAAACGTTTATTGTTTGTATTGATTTGTAGCTACATAGATGAATAAACTGCTTGAATTTCCCCCAGGGGATCAATAAACACTCACACTCACTCTCTCATACTCTCTCTCACACTCTCTCTCTATATATAGCCAACAAAACTACCACGTTAGCCCAATGTCTGCTACCTAGTGTTTCCGGCATGTTCAGTGCAGCCATATTGATTTGACGTCACTCGTTGAACTTACAGGAACCTATGCTACGTGCCATTTATCTTCGAAAGTCGGAAGTCGGAAGTCGGAGCTGGGAATGATATCACACCCAAGTTGACCGTCTTCCAATACAACAAGGTTAGCCATTGTTAGCAATGTTGTTACAAATACCTTAGCAACATGTCCATAGATAGCACTTAGACAGTGCTAGTGTACGACTTATTTAACCAGACACAAATAAGACAGAAATGTTAATATTGGATTTGAAGTCCAGGTTGTTGAGGTTCCCCTCAACCAAGCTGTCCAAGTTGGAAATCCAACTTCAGGAGGCCATTCCAATAAAAATTTCCAACTGGGACCTTGGACATTCCAAATTCCCAGGTTAAATGAATGCACCATCAGTTTGGATGAAGCCAACTGGGATTCTGGTGTAGGAATCCTAAGTTTATTTGTTTTTGCCCGGTTGGAGATCAGAAATGTTGAGTTACAACCTCTAGTTCCATGTAGCATTTATCCCACTGGAGCCACTATCACTATAATCAAACAATATTTTGCGTAATCTAGAATATTGTTAGCCATGAAAGAGGTCAACAAGAATTTCATTACAAAATAAATCTTGGACACCATTGAAGGTCACATGTTAATTATGAAGAATGTGAAGAAGTCATTTACGGTGGATTTTCCCTTCAAGTCCATGCTCGCTTGGCTCTGAGCTGTTGGTCCAGCTCCAGGCTGTGAGGGTTATCCCACTGACCAGGCCTTTCATCTATGTTTGTTCTGCGCCAAGAAAAATAACAGAGAACAATACTGTATTCTGTAGGAGTGTGTGTGGCCTGTCAGAGGCTTGCCTGGGTTCAGACTGCAAGTCTGGTGATGCTGCGTTTGTTTTCAAAGCCCTGAACCAGGCTTACACAAAGCTTTCTATTAACCAGCCACAGGTTACAATGAAAGGCATGGATTTCTCTTGCAATTCATGAAAACAGAAGAACGTGAGTGCGACAGCATGCATGCCAAAATATGTGTGTGTGTGTGTGTGTTTGGCAATTTGAAAGAATTGTCCTACCCACCTGTATCTCTGGCATTCACAGTTATGCAGTGTTTTATAGTTTCCTGTACTCGTGATCCATCTGCATGAGCTGATTTTTAATGTGGTTACAATGTTAATTAGGCTTGATTGAAAAGATAATTGGATGCAGAGTTGGGTGAGACTCCATGATTACAGACAGCTGCGTTGGTAAACAGTCTTGGGACATCAGTGAAAACATCAGCTAAAAGCAGGACTCGGCGATAAAAATAGCCTGGACATAAGCAAGTGTTCAAAGGGACCAGACGTGAGCTCTGATTCATGCTCGACTTTTTTTCCCCAAAAAAGTTTGAAATAAAGTTTTAATAAAATGCTTGTTTTATCCATTAGAAGTGGTTAATATTCCATGTGCAAGAAAAGCAAAGCATTCCACACTTTTACAAGCTTAATTGTGCAACTTGTTAAATTACATTCTAGTCATTTCACACTCAGTCATTCATCCTCAGTGACAGTCTGGTCAGGGTTATGCTGGTTTAAATTAGGCCAGTTGTTTATTTATATATTGGGAAATGGGTATTTTTGTTACAAAAAAATACTAACTGCACAATTTTATTAAATGAAAGGTCCTGTGAACATTTATGAACTTGAGTGATGTAGCTGAGGTTGAGGAGATCATGTTGACTGTGCTGGCATTACTACCTCTGGCATTTTATCCAGCATTTCTGGGAATATATTGATAGGATTCATAAACTAAATAGACACAGATACAGACAGCGTTATTACATTACATCCCCCTCTTTTTATTTAACTGGAATTCCAAATACCATCTTAAAGGGAACTAGAATAATTTGGAAATACATCCATTAAAAACAATCGAGTTGTTTCCCTGGTATGAACATCTTCCCTCTAAAGATGTCCTTTCTGCATTGTATCAAAACCAGCTGTCACAGCACTATGGAGATGAGGCAACAGGGTCATGTTGGTCATCAGAATATATAAATACACATTGATTTGAGCCTGAAAACCTGTTGACAAAGATCAAAAGGTCAGTATGCGTGTGTGTTCATGTAACACTAACCAGGCCAAAACATATAAGATGTGACAGCAAGGTCAAAATATGTTTCAAATCAGGAGACATGGGAAACCATTTAGCTGTCCTGTTCACTGTGACTTTTCTCAGGCCCTTATAACTTATATGAAACAAAATCTTATGAATTTATGAAAATACTCAAAATATATTCAGAGTTGCAGAATCTAGAGCCTTAAGGCATACAGTGAAATCATTCTTTTCCATGGGAGAGACAAATCCTCTTAGAATGGAAAATGCTTTATTTGTGATAAAAAGAGCTTCAATATCTTAATCAGTGTGACTTCTTTTGTCGATCCTATATCTCATTTTCTCAGGGTACTTTTTGTATCATTCCTGAGTGTCTTTGAAATGCATGAAGTAGAAACCATTCCTATACACCTGATTTGACCTTGAGCTCAGGTTGCTGTCTTTGGGCAATTACCTACGTTCTCCCTGCGTCCCTATTGGGAGTTCTCAATTTTTCTCTTGCCCCACAAAATGTGCTGGTAGGTGAACTGATTATGCTAAATGTCCATGTACACATTGTGCCCTGAATTGGACTGATGTCCCACACAGGCTGTATTCCTTGGTCTTGCACCCTCACACCTTGCAGAACTACTCCATCCTTACATTCCACCTTGAAAATGAAGGTCCTCTGACACTTCTTGCTGGTCTTCTTGCTGCCCCCAGGTTTATGTTGTCCACTTTGGGTTGCTGCCCTTTTTTTCTGGAACTCTCTTCCTTCACATATTCACTCCTGTTCCTCTCTCTCTACTTTTAAAACACAGTTTAAAATCTAAAAATCTGTTCTCTCCTCTAACTTGTCTGGCTTATTGTTGTTTCTTATTTGTAATGTTACCTTGGATTTGTGAAAAGGTGCTATATAAATCTCACTTAATATTATTATTATTATTATTATTAGTAGTAGTAGTAGTAGTAGTAGTAGTAGTATTCCCAGGATAGGCTCTAGAGCAATCCTACAGTATACAGGTTTTGACCAAAATACTGTTTTTCTGTTTGTAACATACTTCGAAATGTCTACTATAAATTACACATATTTGCTTGCTTATCTATCTATCTATCTATCTATCTATCTATCTATCTATCTACATAGATGAATTATGTTTTGACAGTTCCATTAGACTACAGTACATCTTCCACATTCTTCTCTGTGACAGTATATTTTTTCCAAATGCTTCTTATTGTCCATCTTTCCTTTATTTCAGATTCAGCATTTCTATTTTCTTAGCATGCAGTGACCTTGGCCCCAGTCACAGTTTTTCTGGTATACAAAGAGTCAAATTTGTCTAACTATTGGAGAAATTAAACTGACTCAGTATTTCCAGCTGAACCCTGTCATTCCAGGACTCCAGCTGTTTGGCTATACTTGATCCCTGGTCTGCCAGCCTTTGTAAAGGTGCCTGAATCTATTTTTTTTCCACACTCAGGAAACAGGTCATTTTGGGTTTTTTTCCCCCGACTCATGTGATGTTATGGGTTTATTTTTGCTCCTGTCCCAGGCATATTTGCCACGGCTGTGATGTCCATTTCTTAAATCCAGGAAGCGCACTTGATCCCTCTGGTAGGAGCGTCTCGTTCATTCTGGGCAAATGACGTGTGTCTTGTGATTCGATGCCTCGATCTGCGGTTATGATCATTATGTAAAGCCATGAACGCAGACAGAAGGGAAAATCTATTTTTGGGAAAGTGTCACGTTAGGAAAAAATCTGCAGTTCTACTGCTGCCATGAGTGAAAAAGAATCTGAACTGCTTAAGCTTTCTCAGGAATATGATTTCCTAATGACAGATCAAATGACAAGTGCTCATAGCACAACAGTGCAACATGAAAAGGCTAGTTCTGTCTCAAGCTGGTCCAGCTAACCTTCAACCTGGCATATCATCAGAGACTATATCATAAACATGGAAATCTTTCTAAACCCCATGCACTGCTGTCGTAAACAGGTCTTTTCTTCATGTTGGTGGGAAAACAGATACTTGAAATTGCTTTGATGCCATTTCAAATCGCTATATATTAATAGAAATCGCCACTTTTTTGTTTTAGATCATGAAAGAAAGTGCTCATAGGCGCTATCTATAATTGAAACTCAAAATAATGTTAAAACATTTAGCCCTAAATTTAAACAGCTTTTATTGGATTATGACATTAGGCATGTGTTAACAGTATTAGCTCTTGTTAGTTAATATCAACCCAAACATAGCTCCAAAACCTATTTCCAGAAAAGTTGGGACACTTTTTTAAAAATACAATAAAACTGAAATCTGTCATTTGTTAATTCACTTTATTTATAATTCACTTATTACTTTTATTTAACGGCGGCACGGTGGCGCAGTGGATAGCGCTGTCGCCTCACAGCAAGAAGGACACGGGTTCGATCCCCGGATGGGGCGACCTGGGAAATTTCTGTGTGGAGTTTGCATGTTCTCCCCGTGTTTGCGTGGGTTTCC
>JAOTRJ010000038.1:6138040-6149612 GCA_028564905.1 Leptodoras praelongus | reverse complement strand
CTCATACACTAGGGCCACTTTAGAGACGCCAATCAACCTAACGTGCATGTCTTTGGACTGTGGGAGGAAACCGGAGTTGGAAGAAAAGTTGAAAGTCTTTATATTATCTAGAAATCATCAACAATGAAAAACTTTGAGAAACTGTTAATGGACTTCATGACAGTCACATGACAAGTTTATTGTCTATAAAAGACTTGTTGATGGATGTTGTAGTCTATCCAAATTAAAGTGTTATCTTAAATAGGATTTGGTACATTTCAAAATTGACAATTTACATTTCATTCATTAAAATACATTGCATCAGCAATCAGAACCGGAATACCAGAATCGTTGACACCTGAAAAGTGGAACTGTGCTTTTTTTTGACCATGAGTCTAGTTACATAGCTTTTAGGACCTGCTCAAGATTGAAAAAAAAACCCAATAACTTCTGATACTTGTGGGAGTCTAGCAGTGCTGTTTGATGATTGTTATACATATAGTGTCACACATTGTTGTATATAATGCTGACAGAAAAGCACTGGGGGAAAAAGTGTGGTTTCTTTTTTCCTCCATATCTTTTGTTCAATCAAGGGATCAGGGAATGTTTCATACAAAACATGCATTTAAATATTTCTCATTTTCCATTTCCCTTTCCCTTACTAACAGAGATGTAGGGAAAAAATCTCTCCCTCATGATTTGAAATTGTTTAAAATTTTAATCTTATCTATATAGTTTACTTTTTCTGTACCAAACATGGTGAAATAGTTAGCTCAGTGAAGGAGCTATGTTAAATAGCAAATAGCAATATCTCTCTAGATAGTAAAAGTGATATCACTGTACACTGAAATGATGATGCAGTAACTTTTAGTGTTGTAGGATTTTAGCTGATGGAAAATAAAGTCGAGCTGATTTCCAATGTTCTGTGGGGCCAGTTCATGTTTCTGAGCCATGGAAAAATGTCCATAATTTCCTATAATAGTTCTTTTTTTTTATTCACTCAATCAGATCAGACCACAATTTGGAGATTTTGGGGTGTTTGCATCATGGTGTGTGTGTGTGTGTAAATACATGAAAGTGTTGAAACAGCTTGTCACTTTTAACTCTTTCACATTTGAAAGCTGAGGCATTTGGCTTTATATCCCTCCATGTGCTAATGGGAATAACACTCAGAGCGCTTTAATCCTTTCTGCCTCATAGCATTTTTTTTCCTCCAAACCAGGACTTTCAGTGACAGAACTGTATTGCCTTCTTGTTACTCATACTGGGAAGGTGCCTTCTTGCGCTCTTTATAGCAGCAGTGCATGAAGGACACTTGACCCTAATAAGACACACACTAAATGGTTTAACAGCTTGCCATGTCTCTGGCCTGGATGCCTCTAAAGAGTCATAAATCAATGCAAAATAGCAGCCTTCTCTCTCATTAAGACAGGTCTCAGGTATCTGTATCCTCAGCTGAACTTTCTTGGGTAAAAATAAAGTGCCAGACACAGAAAAAAATGTCAGTTACAATCTCAATATCTGTGGCCATCAAAACATTAGATTGTTACCAGACCTACAGTGATTGTTTAGAATAAGAGGTTCAACCTCAGTCTGCTTTTTTGCAGAAAAGGAGTATATGTAAAGCATGCTGACGCTGTTCCTCAGGGCTTAGAGGCCCGACACATGACCTCTGGCTTGCACCTTAGAACCAAAGTCTGGATCTGTAATAAACAAGTATCAAGTGTCAGTCCACTGAGCTATTGTCATCTGTGCTACTGAAGAGACAGTTGTACAGTATTAACTCCTACATTCAATATAAAGCCCCTTAATATCATCAAACGGTTAATGTGCATGAACATCACGTTTAAACATGTGTGGAGCCTGCTGAAATGGCAAACCATTTGTCATCATCTTGTATAATGTCTACTTAAGTGGCACAGGGCTTTGTAGGGGATAAGAAACTCTTAGCAATAGACCTCACGTTTTATGAGGTGTATACCCCAAATACACTGAAACGGTTTATATGTGAGTAAGAAAGCTTTACAAGAATAGACCACTTTGAACAGTTAAAGAATTCTCATTGCCATGTTAAATGGAGAAAAGCTGTTCATTTAATGAAAACCTAACTAATCTAATGTCATGAAATTTCCTTGCAAATAAAATGCAGGCAAAAGTGATCAAATCTTCAGGCTTTTCCAAAATGTCTTGTTCTCTGTCTTGGACTACAGAGCTATTTCAGCTGCTCCCTCGGTTGTTTTTCTTTGGGGTTTCTTTTGGGTTTCAAGTCTCTGTAAAGGTGCTAGGTCACTCTTTAGGGTTGTGAAAGTACATCACTCTCAGGCCAAATGTTTGGTACTCCCAATATTCTTAGTGCGTTATAAAGCTATTTTGCTGGCATTTATAGGTCCACAGTGACCGAAATGTATCAAGTAATGTTGCACTGAGGAGGATGTTCTTCCTCCTTCGAGACATTAAAAGATTTGGTATCTGCCATATGAAATGCATAAAATGTAAGAGCTCCTGCTAGAGCTGTACTCTCTGAGAGGTTAAATGATTCCTCTATGAGTCTTTTCATCTAACACAAGGCCTGCTGTGATCCTGTTACAAAAGAATAATTGTTGAGACTTTCTACCACAGTGTTTGATTGCCATTAGTGTAGGGATAGATGGATGCCTGCTGATGTGTGTGTCTCTGTTTTCTCACTAAATCAGATTCTTAATTTTGTAACATTTTTAAACCAGGGGGATAATGAGGAATAACATGTTTATGTGTCGTGTGACTTTGGATCACAGCACACAGACGTAGAACTTACATATCACACACGCTTTCATGCCCGTTTTCACAGATAAAGCACTAAATCTGAATAAACATCACTCTGTTGAGCCACTTTTTGCTGGGATAAATATTACCATTTCAGTCATGGTATCGGATTGTTTTTTTCTGTTCCAGTCTACTGAAAATCTCCTGACATTTACTGAGCAAACATTAAGCAGTCTGCTTTGGATTCTTTTTGTTGATTTCCAAAAGCTGAACTTATTTCAGCTCGTTTGTTTCAGTATTTCCTGAACAAGCAGGAAACCCTAGGAAAAATCCACGGAAAAATAATTCAATCCAGTATCCAATTTTTAGATCATAGTTTTGAGTGCACTGTTTTAAGGACAAAATTAATAAGGCAGTAAGGAATAACATATGACAGGGTATTTTGTTGGCAGGAAGGTGGCACAGCATGTATCAATGCAGCCTCACAGCTCCAGGTTCCCTGGTTTGATCCTCAGCTTAGGTTACTGACTCTGTGCAGAGTTTGTTGTGTTCTGCCTGAGTCTGCATGGGTTTTCTTGAAGTTCTCTGGTTTCCTTCCACCTCCCAAAAACATGTTTGTAGGTAAACTGGCTAAGATCAGTTGCCCCTAGATATGCATGTGTGTGTGGATTGGCATCCCAACCGGGTTGTATTCCCACTTCCCATTTGGTATTCCCATGATAGACTCTGGGTCTGCCATGACCCTGACCAGGATAAAAAGCTAAAATAAGAAAAATAAAATAAATAAAAATAAAATAAAATTCATTTTAATTGTATAAAATTGTATTTTATTTTATGTAATGTATGTGGCCTAAACTTGAAGGTTCTTTATGCCCCCAAAACACTTGAAAGTAATGTAGTTGGTTCTATTTCCAAAACTATAAACAAATTCATTTGTTTAATTTGAGGATTAATGAATGAATGCTGTATGCTCCTGTAAAAGTACATGGTCTTTTCTGTCCACAAGCTTCAAATCTGGCCACTTACACAAAAACCTCCCACTTGTAGAACTTTTTTGTTGTATCCTGCAGGATCCCAGTCCAGATGCACACCTAGTCTCAACCAGATGCCGTGTGAAAAAATTTTTTTAAAAGTAAATAAAACTAATAGCTCACATCCTGTTTGCATCTGTTCATTCCAAAGAATGGATTCATATTCAGTTATTACACATATAAACTTTTTTTTTAGAGCAACAGAATACATATTCAGCCTGGGAAGAGTATTATAGTATAATATACACAAGTACTGAATATCAAACCATTACATCTCTATTAAAAACCACTTGTTATCTACTAAAAACAACTGTTTTTTTTATTTTTAGGCTGTTGGTTGGAGCTCCATTGGAAACAAATGGCCAGCACCAGACAGGTGATGTGTATAAATGTTCGTTAAGCAGAAGAAGCCCAGGCCCCAGCTGTACAAAGCTCAATTTAGGTACTCTACCTTCACTACACATTTCACTGGTTTATGCCTGTACAGTTATTTGAGTAAATACACATTCAAGCCATCATAACTCTTTACTGTGCCACTGTTCTTACTTCACGAAATATCTCTTAATAAGTGGATGAAGTTTAGAGCTGTGGTTTTGGGTAAAGTGCTACCAGGCAGCTTTTGGTGTGAAAAGCTATAGGGGGGGACCATTGGTGTGATTTATTCTTTCCTCTGTTTTATATACATTTCCACATCTGTTCCTGCACGTGTCACATCTGTATGGGATTGTATATGTGAGTGGAACAGTATGTGTGTTTGTGTGTGTTATATAGTTTACAGTGTCTGCATATGCTATGCTGTATATGCAAACATTTTTTGTTTGCCTTGTTGTAGAAATGTGTTTCATCCTGCATTTTTGTTTGCTTTAAGGAAAGATATCATTGACGAATGTCTCCGAACGTAAAGATAAAATGAGACTAGGGATGACGCTCACATCCAACCCTAAAGACAACAGCTTTGTGGTGAGTTAAAAAGTGAAATACGGATTTTCTGAAATTTCCTCTACCTTCATGTCATACATACGTAATTAATATTATTCATGTCCAGGTAACTCTTAAATGTTGATTTAAGATGGTTGGGCCATGAATAACCCTGAAATATATAAAAGGATTTGACTTATTTAAGATATTTAAAAGAATGCTGCAGCTTTTTTAACCTAGTTCCTGTCCGCTGCATCTGTAATGTGTAGCTGATTTCCCTGGACAGGTTGCTCTATACTCCCCATTTCCCTGGGACTCATTTGTAATGAGAGATGAAAGAGAGATCATTCATTCAGAAGAAAGAATTTTAAGTTATAAATTTTAAGTGTAACAATAACCAATGTATTCTATGTAGCTCACATGAGTAAACAAGAGTGTGTCTGACTTTTCATTTGATCATGCATGGATACAAGAAAAACATTAACAATGCATGAATAACCAGAAATGCTTTTTAAAAATCATTTTATAAATATAAATAGAACTATGAATTAATATAAGAACTATCTGGTTAAGACTTTCTCTCATAGCTGAGCAAGCCTAGGGTTAGGGTTAGGGTCTAAATCCTTTATATTATTATTATAAAGGCGTAGCGAGAGAGTTTGAACAATGCTGGAGTATCCCATTAAATGAAGTATAAATGTAAATGCAAACAGCTCTTGTTTTACGTCATCATTGTCAGCAACAGGTGGAAACCTCATAGCTTCATATCAGCGGTAACATTAAAACCACTGACATGAGTAACATTGATTATCTCATTACAATGGCATCTGTCAGTAGTTTTAATATTATGGCTGATATGGAGATTCAAGGTTTCTGCCCAACATCAGTGATATGCTACAACTGGGGTATGTTCCTGTCTCCTGTTAGACAGCAATGTGTATTTCTTGAGCATAGAAACCTGCTAGGAAACTGAAAGAGCTCTTTGACTTTCAGGCATGTGGTCCTCTCTGGTCTTACGAATGTGGAAGCTCCTACTACAGCACAGGAATCTGCTCCAGGGTTAACGCCAGTTTTAAATTCTCACGCACCATCGCTCCAGCTTTCCAAAGTAAGCTCGGCACACCTGCATACCTCCTGTACCTTGAATTAACTAGGCAATTTTTTGGGTGGGGACCTTGGTGTGGTAATTCCAGATTCTCTTTTGATCATGACTAGCATTTGAGCATGACATTTTCGAGACATGAACAATCCAAATAAATTTAGAATGTCATTCCTGAACCGTTTAAACACACTCTGTTTCGTGGAAACTGACAGACTTGAAGTTGTCTCCACTCGCAGGTATTTAGTTTCTAAACAAAACTCAAACCTGAGTCACAACAGTCTAATTAGTAAATTGTCTCTTGATTGCAAATATTTGGGTTTATTTGTTTCAGGGTGTGAGACTTACATGGATATAGTTATTGTTCTGGATGGATCTAATTCCATTTATCCCTGGTATGAAGTGCAAGACTTTCTCATCAACATCCTGCAGAAATTTTACATCGGACCAGGGCAGATCCAGGTAATTGCCACTGATTATCAAATGCCATCCACCTGAACGTGCCCTTGACTTAGCCCAATAAAGATATCTTGAATCACTTCTATCTATTCATATACAGCAGTTAAAGTGCTAGACACTGCATAAGTACAACATTGTGTGTGTTTGCATGTGGTAGGTTGGTGTGGTACAGTATGGGGAAAAGGTGGTGACTGAGTTCCAGCTAAGCGATTACCGCTCAGTGGAGGATGTGGTGAAGGCAGCTCGACAAATAGAACAGAGAGGTGGAGAGGAGACCAACACTGCATTAGGCATCAATGTGGCACGGTACTATGAACATATACTCACATATAAGCAACAGTAATTATGTAAACAGCCTACACAAAGCAAACACATTAACACAACCTGTAAATCCTTCAATCCTCCTGAATTACTGAATTATCGGTAAAGAATAAAAGACAAAACACATGCTGTTATAGGAAAATAACCAACAGAGCTATGATGCCCTATATGTGTTGTATTACCACCCTGTAATCTTTTATTTATCTTATGCTACAGCAATTTGTTGGGTAATTAAAAATAATTACTAAAGAACAACACATCATTGATTTTATCTGTTTATAGTTTAATGCAAAAAATTTTAGCTTGTCTCATTGTCAGGAAGGCGGTCATAATGTTATGTCTGATCGGTGTATAACATTTTTACATTTTACATTTATGGCATTTGGCAGACACCCTTATCCAGAGTGACTTACATTTATCTCATTTATACAACTGAGCAGTTGAGGGTTAAGGGCCTTGCTCAAGGGCCCAACAGGGGCAGCTGGGTGGTGCTGGGGCTTGAACCCCCAACCTTCTAGTCAGTAACACAACACCTTAACCACTGAGCCACCCCTGTCCACATAAAGAATATAAATAGTAATATTATAAATAGTATATATATATATATATATATAAATAATATAAATAGTATAAATTATGTACATTGCAGAATTCTTAGGAAATGTTACTTCCTGCATCCACATATGATTACTACTGAATATGTGAAACTGTAGTACTTGCATTACCTGCTATATTTCTAATGGCTAAACAGCTAAACAGATCTGATTGTTACCATCACGATTATTCCTAGATCTCAGGCTTTTAAACAGGGTGGAAGGAGAGGAGCCAAGAAGGTCATGATCGTCATAACAGATGGAGAATCACACGACAGCCCCAACCTGAAGCAGGTCATTGAGGACTGTGAGGAAGATGGCATTGTTCGATATGCAATTGCTGTGAGCCTTTTTTATATTTCTCTCACTGTATATCCTTCATTTCTCCTCTTTTGCTTCAGTAAAAGTCTGTACATGGTTCCAATCCAAATCCTGAAGAAAAATGCTAGTGAAAAAAATTCAATATGTATATTTTATTGAGCCACAAAATTCTTCTGTGTGATACATACTGAAGCCCAGATGAGCTCGGTCAGTGTTAGGCAATGTTAACAATTATCCTGACATAAAGCAGCTAGATTTCTCAGTATCCTGACTTACAGCTGACAAGATGCACTCTTAGAAATTGTTTAAAAAGCTTCTCTAGCACTCATAAGGGATCTGTGGTTTTCACTGTGGGAATCTTTAAAGGTGTTGTGGAAAACACCACAGCAGAAATGTAGGTTTTAGTAAATGTTCCGAATACAAGAGTACTTTAAAAAAGCTACACTGTTACACATAAGTGTTTCTCACTGGTTATTTGGATAGTTAAAGGATCTACATGAAACTCTCTCAACAGGGGCAATACACAGAACCTTTAATAGTTCCCTCAAACCAAAGAACGCTTAGGTGTGCTGGATTACAATCATTTTTCAAAGAAGATAAAGCTAAAAAACATTGAGGAGGTGTGAAGAGTGAAGTGAGTGACTGTGAAGTGAGTATACTTTTAGAAAAAGGTTTTTATATTTTTTTGGTTCTTGGGACAGTTACAGGTTCTTAGTATCTCTTCAAAACCCTATTTACAAAGAACCTTTAAAAGGACAAGGTGAAATCTGTTTAGGTGCTTGAAGGATCTTTTTTCCCCTTAGACAATAAAACCATCCAACAACCCTTTAAGGAAATCTTAAATACAATTAAATCTAATACCCTCAATAGACCTTCAGTTTGACCTCCTGCAAAACCCATTTAGTCTACACCTTCCACCAGAGAGTTTTTGTTTCAGGGAGAAGTCCAGTTAGAACTTGAGGAAGCTAAGATACCTTGAGAACTCTTCAGAGTTCAGATTACATTTTGGTGCTGTCTTTGACAGAATTTCTGCCATTTCTTGGCACATTGTGCCATTTCATGGCTTATATCTTGGACAAAGAAGTTGAGTTGAACCCAAGGAGAACACAGGACTGTCACTGTGGTGGAAGAACCAAGAAGGAACTTTCTTGAGGTGGCAATTTATAGTGGACCAAAATACTAACTCAAAACTTATATGTACATATGAGGCATAGGCTTGAGTAGGATTCCTACTCAACAACACACCTACGCAGTATTTGTTGGCCTAGCAAGCTACAGAAAATTTACGATTAGTCTGTATTTTATGAAGTAATTTAGCATAATAAATCAGTACCATTAGCGACCAGTACCGTTAGCTCACGCCAGTTGGGTCAGGGAATAGTTTGCTTTCATTGGCAATCGTCACAATTGGACAATAATGAAATGAGCTTTCAGATTTCCCAGGGATATTGTAGTGGACGTTCCCTTATAATTCAGTCTAATTACTGTCTAGACCAGGGCTGTCCAATCTTATCCACAAAGGGCTGGTGTGGGTGCAGGTTTTCTTTCCAAATAAGCAGAAGCCACACATTACTGAAAGTCAAGATCCATTGATTGGATCCATTGATAAAAACAGATGGAAAGACGTGTGGCTCCTTTGTGGATAAGGTTGGACACCCCTGGTCTAGACACCCTTATAATCACAGCTAAGGTGGCACTGGTAACCCCTGGCCACCACTTCGTTCTGCCCATGGCTCCAGACTGTCTACAAATCTGGAAGTTCTCTCTGACTGTCTCCAAATGATTTCTTTCCAGGTTCTTGGCTACTACAATCGCAGGGGGATTGACGCAAAGGCTTTTCTCCAAGAAATCAAAGACATTGCCACCGATCCAGATGATAAGCATTTCTTCAATGTGACTGATGAAGCTGCCTTGAAAGACATTGTGGATGCTTTGGGGGAGAGGATATTCAGTTTGGAAGGTAGCTCCAAGGACACCACACTGCGATGCTTTATGTCAAGACTACATTGAAAAACCACAGTCTGTAAAACATTCGCACCACCTCTGCAGTGGGCTCTCTCTGGAGCAAATCTTAAGCGCTCTGTTCTCACATTGAAATATGTTCTATGTCATAACTCATTTTAAGACACTGTAAGACATAAGATGAAATGCTGTGTAGGGAGTTCTACAACAGTAAAAGAGACCATCACCTCCCTCAACTTGCTATTGGCTCTAATTCTAGGAACCAGTAAGAATGGTACAGCATTTGGTCTCCAGATGTCTCAAGCTGGTTTCTCCACACATGTTGTTGAGGTAAGCATCGCTATTTGTTTGTCCATGTTTGTCTGCTCTGTTCCATTCCTTTAGTACCCAAGCTGGTTTTCCACATCTTTTTTATTCACATGCCCTCCCTAAATTCAGCCTTCATTCTCACCGGGGATCTTGAGCTCATCATGATCTATGACCCTCTCCTGTCTGTACCTGATGATGCAGAGAAGCATTTTTCCAATCCCCATTCCAAAAGACGTGAATAAAATAACCTTTCTTCCAGTTCCCAGGGGAGGAATACTAGTAGCAAGTAGAAGAGGAAGTGTTTCACAAGAGAGACAGGGAGAATAGTAGGTCCTTTCCCCCCAGTGCATTTTTCTTTTCAGCCCACAGCTGATAGCACAGTGAGAATCCTTGGCTCGCAAGTTGACACAGCTGGCTTGTCTTGGAGAATTCCACACTCCCTACTGTAACCATCAGCAGCCATTCATCCAAAACCCACATTCCAGACTGTACCTGTAGTATTTTTTTGTCTTTGCAAGTCTCATTGCTAGCTGGAAGGCTACATATCTTCATTAGTGTCTAAGTCACACTGCTGATGCAACTGCTTCAATTTTCCAATTCATCACCACAAATGAGCCCCAACCTGCTGCAGAAATTATTAGTATATAATTGTTTGATTTCTGTGGGAAAGAAACAGATAGGAAAACTGCAGATGGTAAGACCGAGACGGCTGGAAATCTCATCTGTCAGTAAACCAAATGCCTGCAATAGCACTTGCTTAATAAGAAGCCACCTGAATGTTGACAAGAGGGATAACATACTGGAAAAAATCTTTGAGCTATAGGAGAAAATTGTCCCACAAATGCTCAGATGGTTTTCACTGAACTTGGGATCTGGCCTGTTAAAATACAACTCTGGGCACACATATTCCAATGTTCCATGTGGTCTTTATTGCTTATTTATTTTTTTCAGTCATTGGTGATATGAGTGACGTTTAACTCATCACAGACTAGGCAGAGTGTTTAAGTAATCTTAGCTATGAAAACCTTTTGTACCTGATTAGTGGAATATCTCGTCATTGTTGAACGTTTTTTGCACAAAAGCAGGCAACAGTCCCACTGGATAAAAAAAAGTTGATGATAACTACACTAATTACAATCTAATAACACAAAACATCTAGTACAGTCACTAATGATGCATGAACTTTTGAATAATGAAGTAACAAAGCCAGCCAGCTGTAGCAATTTAAAAAACCATCAATGCAATAGTACCTTTTGATGACTTATCTTCAGGTTAAGCCTTTTTGCTGATAAACTAACACAGTAATGTCCCATTAATGGAGAATGTTGCTCACGATTTGCATTCTCAAATGATGCCTGGTTAGAAAATTAAAATGGGATATTGCAACTCACTCTCATCTGACTAGAATTATATTGACTTTTGCACCATAAATTTGGATTCATAAGATTTAAACTTGAAGTGGCCAAGACCATGTTTTATTTTGATTTTAATAAGAACCCTAGCACCTGGAAACATGGAAAAAGCCTGGAAGTAAAAATGTCAACACTGTCAGCACAGTCTGTGAATTCTGGCTCTGTCAGTTCTTCAGTCTCAGTAGTATCATTCAGATGATGTGCGTAGGATGTTTTTTTTTTTAAATCCTGCTCATGTAGTTATTATTTTTGGTTTGACCTGTTAATGATATTTTCAAATGAAGTTAGTTCATCCTATTTCCCAAAATACAAATAAACTGAGTAGGAGCCTAATTTAAACCATTCTGACCCTGAGCAGGCGGTTACTAAGAATGAACGAGTGAATGTGAAATGCACTGTGCAGACAATCAACCCCCACAGAACCCA
>JAOTRJ010000038.1:6121087-6133857 GCA_028564905.1 Leptodoras praelongus | reverse complement strand
TAAAATTGTTATAAGTACACCTCTTTATAACAATGTATTCCTTCATTTTTAAAAAGTAGTAGATGTTCAATTACACTTTATTCTATACCATTTGATTTTCAAAATGAGAATATGAAAATTCATAATGGGGTCACATGCGCCCCCCCCCAGGCATCGCACTGTGCCTCCCTAGGGGGGCCCGTCACACTATTTGAGAAGGACTGGTCTAACTGAACCACCATCCCCATGCATAATCCCTACAGAGCGTTGGAATTTCATTCTCGGAGACATCTGGTATGCACGTATGTACAAATATGGTAGTTGTACATACAGTTATACAGGTACAACAGGTGGTTAAATTTTTTTTTTTAGAAATCTGAGGCACACCTTCTTTCTATGGGGAATTTCTAAATAGCTCGGCTCTTGTATACCTTTCACCTGAAATGTGTTCAAATGATCATACGTCTTTATATCTGTACCATTTTACATGAAGGAACTGTTCACAGGGTTACATTACACCTGTATACTAGTGCATCTCAAAAAATGAGAATATAGTGGAAAAAGTTTTTTCATAATTTAATTTGAAATAGGTAAAGTGTCATATATGTTGTATTCATTGCACGTCAAGAGACATATTTCAAGCATTTTTTTTATCATTATGGCTTGTAGCTCATGAAAATCCAGAAATCCAGTATCTGATGATTAGATGATTAGAATATTTCTTTTATGAAGAGCCAGCCTTTTCAGCAAAGACCTTCTGTGACCTTGCAGAGGGTGCTGATGATCGTCTTCTCCTCAACTGTCGAGTCAGCAGTCTTCCCCATGATTGTGGTTGTGTGTGCTGAACTACACCAAGAGATACACGGCACATATATACTGTTTGAGATACTGGGTTTCATGAGCTCTAAGGCATCAAAATTAACACAAAAAGGATAGAAATGTGTCACTTCATAAGTAAAGAATATGAAATATGACAGTTTAACTTTTTTCAAATTAAATTATGAAAAAATGAACTTTTTCCACTATATTCTCATGTTTTGAGATGCACTAGTATATCAGCCCTCCAGACAGCTGCCATGAATCAATATAAATGTTTAGCAAAGCCTTTTCCAAAAGCTGGTACCTGAGTTCAGCTACAGATACAGAAAAATACTTTACTTAGGAGACAGTGACATATGCATAACACTTTAGTGTCTTGGCCATGCCATAAGTGTTCATTAAAATCCCATAAGCAGAATTACGAAGCTCAATTAACTAAAACTGAAGTTGCAATGCAATTTCACATTTAAACCTTACAGGTTATACAGCTGCTTTTTACAACCCAGTCTCACAGGGGAAAAAATGTTTTTAGGTTTATGCCACCTCATCAGCATGTGACCCTGAAATACCAGAAACACACAGAGTGACAAATATAGCTGCCATGAGGTTCTAATTAGTCAGCCTGGAAAGTGTTTGTTCAGATACAAGCTTAGTATCTCAACAAATATAGGTTACTTGGATAAAGTGTTATATCAGCTTGAGATATGTAAACATATATAAGCTGTCTTTATGAAAGGTGGCATGTCCTTTGTCGTCTTATAAGGCTGTATGTGTATACTGGTGTTATTTAGACTTATGAACACTAAACCTTCGATTCTTATAGAATAAAACAAATAAAATCTGTCAAACTTTAAAACTGTAACCAATGGGATTAAATAGTAAGTGAACACATTGCAATACCAAAGGAAAATGCGCTGTGTTTAGTGTGAAATCAAAAATCTCTGGCAGTATTCTTATCCTTATCTCCCTTCATCTCTTATTTAGGAAACAACATCCAGTCTAGACTGCACACATCCACAGGACACATCCCACATGCTTCCAATCACAGGGTGTAATGTAAAACATAGTCACAGTTACACATACACGTGTGCATGCACACACAAACACACATTTATCTTACTATCTTTGGGAGGAACTTCCAGTGACATAATTATGAATGCACCTAACTATTCCAGTGCTACACATAAATCTAACCCTAACCTTAACCTCAGCAACCAAATGCATACACACTGGTATTTCTATCTTTTTGGGATACACAGCATGTAGATCCTCATAAGGTGATAAATACATGCCCTCTCACACACATACAAACACATACTGTTCAAGAAATGGGTGCAAGCAGTACATTTAGGAATTGTATAAAAATCTTGGCATATGTGTTTGCTTTAAGTGTGTATTTAATGTTTGTGTGTACAGATCAGTCTTTTCCAAATTAGCATACATGTGTAAATATGATGCTTGTGGCTGGTGTGTGTTTATTCCAGTAGTTTCCCACATTCCAGCATTGACTCTTTGTGTGCAGATCGGCTCGTACTACGGCAGCGAGATTGCTGCGGTGGACATCGATGGAGACGGAGTCACTGATAACCTGCTCATTGCTGCCCCTATGTTCTTCAGCGGAGGCTGGGAAAGGGGCAAAGTGTACATCTATCGCATTACCGAGCAGGTAATACACAGCATTGTTTTGACACATGCATGCCTGAGGAGTACCACAGAGCTGCAGCGTTCTTTTTGTATTTGCACAGTTAGTCTTGTTTGCGTAGAAAACTGAGGGCCGTTTTGGTAAAAATGTCAGAACTCCAAACAGAGTGTCTTTATTGATGAGAAACAAAACAAACAAAAGTGTTTGATAGTGTTTCTTCATTAGAATCCCTCGTTAATGTCCTCTCATATCTAAGCCAGCACAGACAGGCACTTTGGCACCTGCCAGCTTGTGTCTAATGCCAGCGGCATACCGTGTCTTCATTAGGCTGCAAGTGTACATTGAACTCAGTAGGAAAACATTTGCTCTTTCAAGCGTAATTACCTGCAGCTTGCCAAGCAAGACAGCTTCACTAATAGCTGGAAAAGCCTGGGCAGAAACTGTGGATGTGAAAGAGAGCCACATGTTCTTTTTTATTTTTTTTCATTCAGTTCAGGTTTATTTCGAAGAAAGATTCGGAGAAGAGATGGTTCATATTTAGTGCAGTTGTCTGTTTGGATATCTTTCAAAGCTTAAGGGCAGATGCACAGTTGTAGACTATACATAAATTGCTTTTAACATGGATTTAAAGCATATGTACTTTATCACTGGACTTGACCTTATTTAACTAGTTAGAGATCTATTGCTGCCTTCAGACAAAAAAATATTCTCTATAGGCTTTATATCCTAAATATATATCAACTAAACCCCAGAGGCTTATTTTACTCTCCCCATCTACACTACGTGTCTCGCTTCCACTCCCTTTTCTTCGCATAACACCCCCCCCCCTCCCATCCCCCCAAATCCTTTCCTCACTCCAACTTCTGCCTTTAAAAAAGTGACCTCATGCGCCTGCAGTTGTAGGGCAGTATATAAAAAATGAGAGGGATGATATTTTGAGGTGGAGGAGGGATGCATATGGCTAATTGCACTCCCAAATACTTGCCTGACATGTAGTGTTTTTGCTCTGAGAAACTGCACCTTTCCTTCAAACTTTTCCATCTCTTAGCAGCCTAATTGATTCTAAAGGCACTGGGGATATCATCGCACTCACTTCACCATAGACACATGCTATGGACAGAGACACTTAAGTGATAATACAGATGCATATTTATGGATTTGAACTTGGTCTTGGTATGTTAATAAGAGAGGTCTCACTAAGAGGTCTTGATAGCTAGTGTAAGGTTTTAGGGTAGTTTTCACTTGGAGTTGCATATTACTATGTATGCAGTTTTGCATTTTGCGTTTGTATGGAAGTAGCCATAATAGAGTCTAAATATTTTGGCATTCACCCACTATGGCTCTTCCTGTATGCTTCCAGCCACGTTTCATCCTGGAGGGGGTGCTGGAGCTCACCGATCTGAGCGAGAACGCAAGGTTTGGATCTGCCCTAGCACCAGTATCTGATCTAAACGGCGACTCCTTTAATGACCTGGTAGTTGGAGCACCGTTAGAGGATGAGCACCGAGGAGCCATTTACATTTATAACAGCCAGCGCAACAGGATACTGAGGAAGTATAAACAGGTAGGAATTGGAGATTTTACTTTTTGGTAACACTTGTGTAAGTTTATGTCAGTGCATCGCCATTAGGTAAAGTATTCTTATGTGAATACATTTGAATTGCTCTGGTATGTCAGGAGATCCCTGTATATTTCTGTCTCATAGAGAATAAGTGCAGCGTCGCTCGCCGCTGGTCTGCAGTATTTTGGCCGGAGTATCCATGGGAAGATGGACATGAATGGCGATGGACTGGTGGATCTAGCTGTTGGTTCCCTTGGTGCAGCTGTACTCCTCTGGTTAGTGACTCTATGCTTGGAAATTATTCATTCATCACCCTAAATAGATGCTCAGTAAAACTTACAAACTAATTATTGAACAGTATGATGCACAAGTCGTAGGCACAAAAAAGCAAAGCAAAGATGCCTTTGAAATTAATGATGTTACTACATAAAAGAAAACACTATAAAGTGCAGTAAACAGTAATAAACTAATGGAAGTCAATATTTGGTGTGCATTTTTGTTATATAGTGTTCCAAGGTACATGTGTGCAATTTTATGAGGAAATTAGCTTTTAGGTTTTACTGAGCTTCTTGGAGAACCTGCCACAGCTCTTCTCGAGACTTTGACTGTCACACTTACTTCTTTTTTTTGCATACAAAACCCAGCAGCCTTCTTTATGTTATTCGTCTGTGTGTTAAAAGTGTTCTGTTATGTAATGTTTTGCTTTTGTTGTTGACTTTCAAACATTTTTGTGTAACATTACATTTATTGTTGGAAACGGAACATTTGGAAATATTACATCTTTTTGTACAGACTCAATAATGCATCAATAACAAAAGTTGCACCTAAAAACAATAGGGTGCCTAAGACCTTTGCACAGTACTGTATCTCATTGTTACAGTGGCCTCTGTACAGTAGAACTGCAGTTGACTTAAGTATTTATCATAAATACTCTCTCTAACCCTGTCTACCCAGTGGCAGTTGGTTTTGCTTTTTGTGTTGTGATAATGCTGTGATGTTTCAGGTCTCCTACATTTGTCTTGTCACGTATTGTGTTTCCCATTTTTTCTGTTGTGATCAGAGTTTAGAGTTTTTGTGCCCTGTGGCTTTATTACAGTGAATGCCTGACTGGCTTTACCTGGTTTATACAATCATTGGTACAATGTAACCGCTACAGTATGTTCCTTCATTTTCAGTTACAGTAGCATAGACAGAACTAACTGAGGCCACAAGTAAACACAGCTAAAGTGCTATTTCCCATTTCTTTTCCCATTTTATGTTTCAGGTCTCGCAGTGTGGTCCGCATCCATGCCACTGTCCGATTTGAACCCAGTAAAGTCAACATCTTCAATAAGGACTGTCGGCGCAGTGGAAAGGAAGTGACTTGTATGTCGGCTATCGTGTGTCTCAATGTCACTGCCAGGACTGTCATCAAACCCACACAGGAAGTAGGTCAGTCCTCAAAGTTATTTATTCTTTTATGGATTGCTACGACATGCCAAACTTCCCAACAAAAAAAAACACATAAACTCCCAGGCCTTGTTGGCATGTCAGGACTGACTCTACATACAGTATCTTTGCTATGAGCTTTACTGAATAAGTCATAGTAGTTTCTAAATAATATTAGAATCAGATGAAATTTTATTGGCTGAGCAAGATTTCACTTTTGTCTTGGTATTTAATTTATAGCTTTCATACCCCTGCCAATCATGTTGAGGAAGCAAAATACTAAAAATAAGGTTAAAGGGTTCATATCAAATATCATTTTTATATTTCAAATATCAGAATGTGATCTGTGATCTCAGTGACTTTTACTGCAGCATTGTTGTTGGCCCCAGATGGACTGGTTTGAGTATTTCAGAAACTGCTGCTCACCTAAGATTTTTTACACACCACAGTTCCTTTACACAGAATAGTGTGAAAAACCAAAATAATATCCAGTTAGCGTCAGTTCACTGGGTGGAAATGCCCTAGAGGGAAATGCCCTAGGAGAAGGATACAGTAACTCAAATAGGCACTCTTTACAGCCATGGTGAGCTGAAAAGCATCTCAGAATGTACAACACACCACATCTTGATGTGAATGGGCTACAATCTGATCTACAATCTGAGGCTACAATGGGTGCAGGATCACCAAACCTTGATATCTGAAGTTTAGAATAGGTTGCCTGGACACCTGATCTTCAGCTATGTATATATGTGTGTAAATCTATAGATAAGCAATATGTAGATATGAATAAATAAACATAAACATGTCAGTATTGACAAATGTAACTATATATGCAAAAATATGAGTACTGTATTACAGTCTAAGGGAGAAGGAGCAGCAATATTGTTTACTTAAGATTTTCAGGAGATAAAATAGCGTAATTGAAAACTGTTGATGCTTTTGTTCCTTTGTATTCCCTTTTCTTTTAATGTTGCATTTCATCATATGAGTTATATTACCATCAGCCAGATGTGCACTTTCAAAATCCCTTCTTATGCAGTTTTTTCCACAGTGACTCTAAAGCATGCTCTAAAGCTGCAATTATTTGAATAGCTTTTTCTTTTTATTGACATTCAGGAGAAATCCTCTTTTTTCCTCCATCCTGTTAGTGGAGACGGTAACCGAAACAACTCCTGCTTCCTCACATCGTCTGGGTTCAGCTGGGGTTACTAGGAAGAGTTTGCCACATTTTTATGTCTTGAAGAATAACAACAGAAGATGAACGGCTGAACACAGTGTAGGCTTTTGATCATCAGTGATCACTTTGTTGACTCAGGCTTTGGGTTTTGAGGGGAAAAAAAACCCTCCAACTGGAACGCAGATTAGTTAGACTGGAGTGAAACTAATAATAGATGATATAGCTAGAGTGTAGAATGGATGTTGCTTTTGGAATAGCACTAAATTAAAATCTGAAGCAACATATTGTTTAGGTTAAGTGCTTTCTCATTCTTAATATACGTATTATTCGAGTACATTTTCCGTAAATGAAATATCTTGCCTGGATATAAGTGGGGGTTATGAAGATGATACACTCACCATGCTATGCTCTTATTATTTTTTTAGTATTTGTCTCTTAGATCTTGCTTTCCAGACACAGTGCTCTGTGCTTCTGTCTGAGCCAAAGCCAGGAAGTCAATTATCTTGTCTAAGTGCAGTCAGATACTGAGTGTGAGAAACGCTAGAGGACAGTGAGAAAACACACTTGTTCCCTCAAGGCAGGTCTGCTCAACGTAGTGCTGAGAGGATTACGGCCTGTGAGGCCCACCCGCAGTCCAACACTGATCACAAATTTGTTGTAAAATATGTGAAGGACCAACACTTTGACCTCGGGTCCTTACACTACATGTGGTCTGGTTTAACCAGTGTGACCTCTGAGCATCTCTGTCACATTCGTCATTAGCCTGAGACAAAGAAATGGTCGCAGAGAGATGTCACATTTGACTTGGAATGGATATAAGGGCAGTAAATACTGCAGCACATCTTGTTTAGGTTTTCCAACAATATTATGTCTGACGCTAATTATCTTCAGATTTACAGAAGGGTTTGGAGGAGTTCAAGTATGGCCTTGTAGTCTGCTTTGTGTTTAAATGAATGATTCGAGATTTATCACTCTGATCACTACAGATTTATCTTGAAGTGCATTTCTTCTTATTATTTTATTCTAATTTGCATCCTTGTGTCAGGGATTTGTTTTTGTGACTGACACTGACTATGAGAAGTGTAATGGATCAAAAAACAAACCCAGACAGTGATCTATTCAATAGCAAGACGAATTAAAGGCAGTTTTTCCATGTAGGCCCTGAACTTAGCTACAGAGCAATGCATAATTTAGCAAATATGTAAACAGTATTTACTCTATAAGCCGTAAATGCTTTTACTTCACGTGTCAATGGAAGACTCAAGTCTGCGTTTAAGACTTTAAACTCCCAGGTTTCAGGTCTCCTGAGTATTATTCATCCCATTTCTAGTGGCCCTTAAATCACAGTTTATTATAGCCATAAAATACATTGGTGTGCTATGTGCAGTTCATCAACTAAGCCATGGATGTCCCCCTTATTCTTGCTTATGTGGAACCAGAACTTACACAAGTGACTGAAATGTACAGATTGTTGTTTTGTGAGTGGAGACTATATCGATAGGAGTAGGGTCTATGAAACTGTAGTAGGTGGAAAGAATTCAGACATCGTACTGTGGAGATCATCTTAACATAGATCAGAGGAAAAAGTGCAATCTAATCCAATTTTAGAAGTCATGGAGCATTTGGGAAGATGGAGAGCTTAATTAATAATGGATGTGTATTTGTGTCCCCTATAATGTGTAGAAATATATAGAGGCAGCTTGGAATTCCTTAATCAAGCTAAAGTAGAAACTATTAAATGTACAAAAGTAAAAACGTATTTACCTCAAAAAAGACTGATTTTTATTACCGAATGTAAAGAAGCTATGCATTCCCCAAGGAATATGGGAAAACACTAGCTAAGGCTGACTGTGAACAGCTTTATTCCTAATCTCTCAAACTCCCTTGATAAATGGAAGTATGCATGGCAAAAGATTACAGTGAGATCCATTAGGTCTTATCTGTGCTGTCAAATCTGTTAGATTTTAGATTTATTAGGAATTCTGATGGATCAATTTAATAAAGCTGAAAAAAAGTCAGCTAATTACATTGAAAATATAATATATAATTGTAATGAGGTAAAGTTTGGAAATGTAGTGAGTAGAAAGTAGTGATCTGACTGCATGCTTTGCAAAGATAAGAAGTGCCGTGTCTCTGTATTTCCCCTTCTTTCTAGGTCTTTGGTACAATACCTATATCGAGGAGAAGCGTTTTAACCCTCGTGCTGTCATGGATGACCCAGATCGTCAGCAGACACAAAATCTTACCATGCTTCCTGGAGAGGAGAACTGTGAACACATCTACTTCCATGTAATGGTAAGTTACTGCCTCAGAATACACACTCAGAATACCATTAGAGCACTGAGAACTAGATAGATCAAGCCGAGGTGAACATTGCTTCCCATGTAGTTACTTTAACTACAGATTCTCCTGCTGGGTTTCCTGATAACAATTAATCTTAGAGATTTACAAACAACTTTACAAACGATGTGACTTTAATAACACCTGTTTAGTGAGTGTTTCCCAAAAGACTTCTCAGTCTCCAACGAGTTTTAAGTAGTTCGTTCTTGACTCCACCTCTGCCTCTGCTCTGTAAAGGCACCACCAGTTGAAAACTGAACCACTGATTTACACACATTTTCTCATTATTATACCACAAAAGTATCCTTAGGAAAATAATTATTACAAAAACGAATGACCCAAAATCAAGGCAAATTAAGGCAAACTGCCTGGCCTCGTGGTTATCATGATTATATCGTCGCTTATACGGCATCTCTGATTTAGAAACCTATTCTTTGTCCAGCTGCCATGTTCATCCCACAAGCACCATTATTAGCCTTACTCTAGGTTACTTATTTGTGTAAATGATTCATCAGTCAATTTGACTGGTTAAGTGATAACAAGCTTAGTAAGCCAATTTGTTGCTATTTCTTTGCAAAGAATATACATATTATAATATAATTTACTACTACTTCTACAATGAAAAAAAACATTTAATTTCATTTATTTCATTTAAATATGTATAGTAACAAATAATCTCATGTACTTCAATTGAGTAAAATTTTGTTTCACATGAAAAAATGATTTAAACCCTGAAATAAAGTGAAATATTATATGTATTTATACTCAGACTGGAATTTAGGGCCTTCATACTAGGAGGCTGTAATATGACCAACTACACCATGATGGTTACAGCCAAACTTAATTTCACACTAGAAACATACTAAGAACATAATTTAATATAGTAGATGTGATTTTTGTTGTCATTGGATGTAATCCATGCAATGCAATTACATTTCAAAAATAAATATTAAGTTTCATGAATTGGTGTTTTAATGTATTTGTAATCTTGCTGTTGCCGTGCAAACAACCAGCGCATCAGTGAGTTTTTTTCACAGAAAATTAACAGCCTCTATAATTTTTGAGGTAGAACTGCATGTGAATTTCAAGCTAAGAAGTACTTAGTGAGTTACGAATGGGTCAGAGTACTCATATTTAAAAACAAGTTTAAGTATTACTTTAGTTACAAAGGGTTTCGGGAAATGCTCGTAAATTTAAGAAGGTTGTTAAGTACAAGGTTACAAGGTTTGGGAAATGCACCCCATTTAATTAATGCCCTACTGTCCAGAGCTATGCACTATGCAATCAAGACTTTGTAACATTGCAGTGCTTTGAACCATGACAGCTGGCTACAAGAAAACCTAGAAAGGAGTGGACATATAGCTTTATTTTCCAGCCTTTAAACAAAAGACTGCCATGTTGCATTGTGTATTTGAGTCATATTATTTATTCTTCTATTCAAGGAAACAACAGACTATGCCAGACCCATCATATTCACAGTGGAAACAGGTTTACAGGATCCAGACAATGGTCCTACGCTAGATGATACCTGGCCAACTACTGTCAGAATCCAGGTTAGTCCCTGCTCTCCCTAACACGGGTCACACTTTATTTGGATAACCCACCTACACAGGGTTTACAGAGTATGTGTAGCATCTCAACAGCTTATTAACAGCTCAACTGAATGAGTTTGTCTGCAGATTCTTTAACAGATCTATAGAGTATAAGTGACAATTCATGAATATACTTGAGTATTGAATGAATACTATTATTGAATGAATATACCGAGTATTCGTAATATTTCAACAGCGGGTCAGGGTTTGAGTTAGGGTTAGGGTTTGAGTTAGGGTCAGGGTTTGAGTTAGGATTTGGGTTAGGGTTTGAGTTAGGATTTGGGTTAGGGTTTGAGTTAGGGTCAGGGTTTGAGTTAGGATTTGGGTTAGGGTTTGAGTTAGGGTCAGGGTTTGAGTTAGGGTTAGGGTTTCAGTCAGGGTTTGAGTTAGGGTTAGAGTTAGGATTTGGGTTAGGGTTTGAGTTAGGGTCAGGGTTTGAGTTAGGATCAGGGTTTGAGTTAGGGTCAGGGTTTGAGTTAGGGTTAGGGTTTGAGTTAGGGTTAGAATGTTCAGAAAGATTTGTATAGCACAGGTTGCTGCTGAAATGTTGCAAATACTCAGACTATCCAAATAAAGTGTTATCTGCAAACACCTACAAATTGTTTATTTATGCCCTTCTTTTGTGTTCAATTTTTTAGTTTTTTATTTTAACGAAATCAGCTTCTTTATTGTATTGCTTGGATTTTTACCCATTAAATGTTTATGCCATTATTTACCAGCTTGTTATTTCACTTTTACCCCACCTCTTATACAAAGTTCATTTCCAGAAAAGTTGGGACACTTTCTAAAAATGGATTTGGTAATTCAGTGTGTTCATATGTAAAGAAAATTCGCCAATGGTTTAAAGGCTAAGCTTACAAACACTCATCAGCTATGGTTAAAACACACAGCATATGTAGCTCATAATTTTATATATACAGACCCATTCTCCACAGTATTCAAATTTTTTTAATTCCTGTTTTTGTGGATTTTGAGCTGAAAGCCCAAATTATGTACAAATAAACAAATAAATGCTTGAAATCATTAAAATTATGGGCCCTGAATCTATAATCTATGAAAGTTTAACTTTTTGAATGGAATTATGGAAATTAATCAATTTTTTGGAATGGGTCTGTATGTATATATATATATACTGTATAATTTTCATTTTGAGGAATGTGAATCAAGTTAGTAGAGAATAGGCTTACAGAGAATACACTTTATACAAAGTCTTATACGAGTCTTGATCTATATTTCTGATAAGAATACCAGATACCAGACCTGAGAAGAACCAGACTCAAAAGGGAATTTATTTACCAGACCGCAAATCTGAAAATTAAATACAGATTTTTGGCACAGATGAATAGGAGTGTTCGATTAGACCCTGAAGCAGAAGTCTGGACCCACTGACATGTCCTGTCCTTATGTGATGATTATGTTCAATAACACACTGGATTGGTTTTTGCTGCAGCTTCCTTTCTGGAATGGCTGTGATGAGGATGATCACTGTGTCCCAGACCTTGTGATACAATCACAGACTGACCTGATCAGCCGCAAGTACGATCACATATCTCCACCGCTCCCCACTCCACAACCAAACACACACACACACACACACACACACACACACAACACAACACAACACAGTCACACAAAACATACTGGTTCCAAACTATTTCCTCAGACTCTGTATTTGCTCTTTAATAGGCAGTTCTGTGGACAGGTGTTTCGAGTGAGCAGTGCGTTGTGTCTTAGCCAAACTGAACCTGATGAAACCGAACGTGTGATAGAGGCATCCAGGAAGAAAATGGTAGTTGATGTTCGTTTGGAGAACCGAGGAGAAAATGCTTACGGAGCCCACCTGAACATCTCATACTCCAGAAATCTACAATTTTCCAGTCTTATAGTAAAGGTACTACAATGGGTTAAATACATCAAACAGATGGTATAAAGAGAATTGCTGCTCATGCTCAACTGCTGTAATATTTAGGCCATAAGAGAGTTTTAATAGAATCATTACAGGATTCATATATTTTAATTGAAAATGATATTATAGTAATATTAATGTAAATGTATATATAGGGTGACACGGTGGCTCGGTGGGTAGCATCATTGCCTCTCAGCAAGAAGGTCCCAGGTTCGATGCCCAGGTAGAGTGGTCTGGGTCCTTTCTGTGTGGAGTCTGCATGTCCTCCCAGTGTCTGTGTGGGTTTACTCTGGGTACTCTGGTTTCCTCCCACAGTCCAAAGACAT
>JAOTRJ010000038.1:6053974-6076646 GCA_028564905.1 Leptodoras praelongus | reverse complement strand
GCGCAAGGGCAGGAACCAACCCTAGACAGGGCGCTAATCCATCGTAGGGCTCATACACACACACATTCACACACACACTCACACACTAACGGCCAATTTTTCCCAGGCTTCTAGTGTATGTATTTAAAATGAAATGATAATTTAATTAACTAATGCCAGTGTAGTACATAACTCCTTAGTAAATTAATGATTTGGCTAGTTAACTTGCATGATTATATACAGTTAAAGTACCATGATATTGAGGTAAATTATCATTTTGTATATGTATTATATATGTATAATTTTGTTGTGCTCGGTGTCCTGGCCACTCACGCCTCACAATATATCTATATTTTAGGACATTAGGCACTGGTCACAGTCCCCTGAGGTCGTGTCTTCATGCTGTAGTCTGTATTGTGCCCATATTCGAAACTACAGGATTAAATAAATGAAGTGGGGAGAATGAGCCAGAGTACATTTCAGCTGTGTTTCACCTAAAAGCAGTCCTGGGAAGAACCCCAAGATACACGTATGACTCAAACAGAGTGTAGATGTTTCTAGGAGGAAATATAATTTCCAGTTTATCTGTATATCACTGGAGAATCCTCCCTGGTGTCATTTAGAACTGCCCTGAAGGCTGATATAATTGGGGAACTACCACTGATTGTTTTCAGATTTGTCTGTATTTCTTCTTCAGTCCAGGTGGGTAAACAGGTCTGCATCCTGCTAAGTCTTACAGTCTTACACCCTAATGAGGTTTCTCAGCTTGCATAACTGTGGTTCTGGAGCAAACTAAAACAAAATGTTGCAAATACTCTGAGTCTATGGTTCTTCATCTTATCTTTGCATCTTATCCATGTGTTCTGATTCTGAATCTGTCTCTCCTTTGCTGACCATCCTGATTGAAAATGCCATCATCTGTTTGGCAAAAATCACTGTTCACTGTTAAAGGCCTCCTGGAAAGTTTCATTGTAATTATAGACAAATGTTTCCCATTAAAGGGGACAAGCCATATAATTATTCAATTATTTTGTCAATCCCTGAAATACTTTTGTAAAATCTGCTACATTTTTTTCTCATGCTCTTTTTGCATGGTATGAAAACCCTATTGGATAAGACGGGTTGATTTTGAGACTAGAATAGAATATGTAATTATGTTCACTCCGATTAGCCAACATCCTTAAACAGGAACCGTCATTCACACTTTTGCTGCTTTGGAGCTTTTATGCAAAAGTTTATTGCCAGAAAAAGTTGTCTCCTTGTGTGTTCTTCAACACTGGCTTCAAGTTCATGCTTCAAACTCTAAAGTTAAAGCAGAAAAGAAACTATTTACTTAAAGTATGTAGGAAAGAAAAAATCCTTAGAGGAAAAAGATCTCGTATCAAACATTCATTTACTAATTTATTGTTTTCATATATTGATTGTGGGAAAACCTTATTTAAGGCTAACAAACAACTCATGAATGTTACCTAACAAGATTACAGTGATGCTCTTGTTTAGATGATTCTAAAGTCACCATATTACTCTACAACTATGTTTATAGTGAAATGTGCTAGTGTGAGCCTAAATCTTTTGCCTGGTACTCAGAAACGGTGACTGACAACCCAATGCTCAATAAAGCACTTCTATTTATAACACTTCTGTCTCCTACTAAGGAGATTATGATGAAGGCAGCAGATAATGACATATTGTTCATCACACCCTGAGTACTTGAATATCCTATTGTGTTGACTAGCAACTGTCTGATTCATCCACATGGGAAGCACAGACAATTTGTCAAAATGCAACCTCCTCATAATTTTCTACATTTACATATGAGACAGTGAATTTGTAGCATAGGCCATAAGTTTAGATTGAACGGTGTCTTTCACACTTCTCTGCTTTCAGTGTTTATGTGCCTTGTCTGTCTTATGAGTTCTCCACAGTGGATGGATGGCCTGAATCCTGATGGAGTGGTGAGTGGACAGTTAGTCAGGGGGATTGGTTTGACATGAGTGCTTTTAGCTTTGCAAATTTCCACTGTAGGAACTTTATTCAGTAAGCTGGTAAGTTTCTCAGAAAATGTCATGTATCAAACCTGTAATAATAGTTCTAGGAATGTTTCTTGTTCTAGAGAATTTTGGGATGCAAGATGCCAAAGTGAAATAAATCTGAATAAATGCACATTTCCTAGATTGACCTTCCCTTTCCCACCTACCAGTCAGCTCTGCTTTATCATATGACAAGTACCCGCTGGGAGGGTGAAGGCAAGCACATTCTTCATTTGAGATTCTTAAAGCTAGCTAAATGCAGCTTTTCCTACTGCACACTGGGCAGCATAACACCCTGAGCTGACTTCTTCCCCATACATGAGCTTACAGACACCCATGATTGGGTAGTTTCTCTTTGATTAACAAGCTAGAGAGAGTATTACATTCCTCCCACCCTGAGAACATGGATGGCTGTGGCACCAGGATTCAAACACATGATCTCCCAGTAACAGGGTGAACTGTTTCTGTTGTGCCACTTTGAAGCTGGATCACAAACCCTTTTAAATTTATTTTTGAATAAACAGGTTACTGACATTTAAGAGCAAGCTAGAAATGTACTAGGCATTACGACTGGAAAACAAGATGTTGAGGATTTGTGTAGTTTTTGTTCAGATATTTTTGTACCTTTTTAGTTTACTTTTTAGTCTTTAAAGAATACTCAGACAAAGCAACTCCTCCAGGTCTCAGATGATGTATGGGGTGCTGTCATTGTGCTTGGAGCTTCTGCACTTGTAATTCACCTTCTGCTACTGAGGATGGTCTCACATGAATACCTGAAAGATTTCTCCAAAACAGTGTATGGCCAAGACTTATCTTTGCTGCAGTGGATAATCTCTAACCTAATAACATAACCCCAGTACTATAGATATGTACTTAGGAACTGTGAGCACTCCAGGTTGTCCAATATAAGTTGAGTGCTTAGCCAGTGTACTGAAGTGTATTGGAGCCAACCGAGTAACCAAATGGAAGAGCTGACTGGAAGAAGCTCCACCAGAAAGCAATGTCATACTTACTGGGAAATGAAGGCTACATGATCCAATACACTAGTGGCAAGGATGATGTTATGGCCAGGGTTAGTGGTGCTTTAGCATGTGTATATAGGATTTAAGGTGCACTCTTCAATCACAGGTATTCATATTATCTCAGTAGTTGAGGGGAGTGCTGTTCAGTGAGGCTAATGCTAAGTGGATAGCACTTACATGCCCCAAGGGAAAATCCACAGACTAAAAAGCTGTCTAAAATCAATGTGACCTGGAGGTCATGTTCACTAGAAAACTGAAAACATTTCCTGTTTATTGCTTATACATTTATTTGACCCCTGGTAGACTGCAGGTCAGACAGGAGAACCAGTTCAATTTACTGCTTCCTTAATGAGCTTTCTCTCATTCCCCATACTCCAATTCTCTACTGAGCGTCAGTTATGGATGTTCTGCAAAGCTTCTGTACTCAAGTTTCCTCATCATACATTATATATTAATATGGGTCAGTTGACTATTGACCGGGTGCACCCTTGGCCGGATGCTGCTGGGTTGTTGAACACTTTGTGTGGTTCCTCCAGCTCTAAGCTACTTTCACTTTTCACATTTTATTTGCAATAAATCAATAAATAAGTGTTCAGATGTAAAAATTCAGTCATTTAAACAGGTCAGATAAGATATTTTTATCAATCAACTGCCATGACATGACAATTCGTATGAATGAGGCACCCTTGATACAATTCATTCAGTTGTATTTATATAGGTCTTTTAACACTAGATCCATTATGGGCAAACTAGAGGTGGCATGGATGAGGAAAAGCCACCTCAGATAACATAAGGAAGAAACTCTGAGAAGAACCTCTCCTGACCGGGGTGACACCGGATTATGTATGCTATATACAGCACTAAGTGTAATGAGTGGAACTTCAGTAAAAGTATTATGATCGTTTATGATTTCAGTAGAGTTTTAGCTTTAAATCTATAGAATCCAAATGAAGTTATCCGATAAAGGATGGATAAAACTTGATGATAAACTGTATTTATGCAGTGCAATTCTTATGGCTGTCAAAGTGGGACCATCCAAAGCAGTGACTGGATGTTTTAAATAAAGTGACAATACACAAAGCTATGGCTGATTGATTGAATTTGTAGCAGGTCAAATTGGGGAAAAGCAGATTTGTACTTGGAGGCTTAAGCCTTGAGATTTGTGCCTAGAATGCCTGAATAAAAACTTAGTATTGATGTTTTCATGGAAATGCAGTTGAACAAGAGCACAAGCATTAATATTTAATTATACTTGCGTAAATTGAGTTGCCTAATATTATATTTACTGTAAGTACAGTAATTTGTAATTACTTAAGTACTTTCGATTTCTGCTTTCCTGAAATGTTTACTTACTGAAACACTGGGATAAATGGACAATATAAAACATCCATTTGCATATATGGCACTTAGCAGATAGCCTTATACAAAAGGACTTATACAAGTGTCTTATTTTTTACCTGGAAAGATAACCATCTACCAATGCAAAACCTAAAGACATTCAGCAGTCTAGGGCCATGCCAGAAACAGGCTTTAATGCTGATACATGCACACATAATACACAGATAACAAGCCAATAACAGACTTTATTCAATAGATTGTCTTCAGTTTATATTTGAAGATGGCCAGGGTTCAGTGTAGAGAGCCAGAAACATTTAGTTTACATTTCCACAATGTATCTGATTTCTTATGTGATGTTCATTGCTCTTTTCAAGCAATTATGGGAATTTAAATGGTCACACTGATTTGTAAAGTTACTGAAAATCACATGTAGCCAATACAAGTACTGTACTGCTAACAAAATTGAACATTACTTCAGAGCAAATTAATGAATACACACATACACACTAACAGTTGCTGCACTAAATTCATCATTTATTCATAAACGATGTACTGTCTCCCCAGTTTTATCCAAGATGGTGTGGTCCCTCCATCCCACGCATCTTCATTCCAGAGCTCCTCCATCTCCATTGCCACTATGCCAACCCACTTAAAGCGATTGTGAAGGTTTAATTGCTGTGCATTAAAATTTCAGGGCCGGCTGTTCCAGCCTGGGCCGCTGGCATGACAGCCAGGGAAGATGAAGCTACTGCATGAAAATCACAAGGCACTGAGCAGACACACAGCAGTACACACACTCAATACCTTTGCAAAGCACTATTTGCAAAAAGACTTGGTTCTCATCATGTTAGTAAACTTGACCTAGCGAAAGGAGATAGTTTTGGCTTATGTTACATGCTTCTGAATACATGCTTCTGTAGAAAATGTGTTGCAGTACATGTAATGCTGTTTGATTACAAGAAGATACACTGTGTGCATTACTTTTTACATTGTGGTAGTACTGTATACTGATCGGAGTCACTGATTTCAATTTCTAAATCTTTGTAGGTTGAGTTGCCTCATTAGTGACTGTTAGCCACAGCATGATAAAGCTCTTGCCTTATGTTTACACGAGCAAAGGACGGAGTGATAGCTTACTATTCATTTTCAATATATGTCTGACACAGAGCCCTAATTTCAATGACATTAAGACATATAGGATGTTTAGTGACTTTTAAATAGAATGAGGTTTTCTCAGTTCTTAGCAAGTCAGGTTTGACATGGTAAAGCAACGAATCCAAATGATTTCAAATCCGGTGTTACTTGTCTTTTGCTGGTGTGAACATAGACTATTGAGTTCACCTGTGCTTTCTGCACCCGTTATCCATAAATGATTTAACTAAGAGGTTACCGCTTGTTGTAACTACCTTAATCGGCATAATGTTTGCTAGTTTCCCAAGATATGCTGTGAAACAAAGAAAATATAGGGAGCACTTACCTTTAGTCTTAGTTTTAGTGTCCTTGTCTTGGTTTATAATGAATCACAATAGCCTACAAAAATAGGCTTTCAGAAATATTATCAATGTAACTGAAGCTTAGAATGGTTAATCACTTGAATTATTGTAAGAAGATCAAATAAAACTGAACACTTATGTGTATTTTCTGGGATAACTCCCATTTGGGAATGTTATCTTCCTGTCTTAAGAGAACTACTTATGTCTACCTATGTCACATCTGTGTGTCTCTGTGTCGCCTTTTCTCTGTTGTCCATTTGCACTTGTTTTGCAGGGCAGTGCTGGCTCAGTGGTTAAGGCTCTGGGTTGCTAATCAGAAGGTCAGGGGATCAAACCCCAGTATCACCAAGCCGCACTGTTGGGTCCTGGAGCAAGGCTCTTAACCATCTCTGCTCCAGGGATACCATATCATGGATGAGTCCCAAGGGAGTTACAGTAATACAGTAATACAGTAAATGACCCTTCAATCTGATCCAAACATCCTAACAAAGCTGGAATATGTAAAGAAAAGAATTTCACTCTGCAGTAACGTATGTGTGACAAAGGCTTCTTCATATGGTTCTTGTCTCAGTCCATTTTTGCACACTTACTCTAGTCCACAGTCCAGCTTATGTGTTTCACTATATTGCCACATCTTCCACCTTGTTGTTTGCATCACAGCAGGTAACTGTTCCCTGTCTATGTCCAAAAGGCAAATGTTTAGCCCAAGCCATTGGGGAGAAGACTGTCTGTCCCTATTACTGTAACTGCCTTGGGACTCTCAAATAGCACTAGCTTTTAGTAGCCCTGTGCCAAGCAATCAGGAACTAGTGAATACACTGTTTTACGAATAGGTAAGAAGAAACAAAAATGTGGATTGTCTCAAGAGGTCTGTGGAATACTGCAGTAGCTGTGTACCTGTTCTCAGCTGCAGATCCATCTCTCTCTCACACTCTCATCGACAGCACAGGGGCTTTCCTGTACCCTCTGTATCTTGTACCCTTCTATAATTGGCATTCTCTTTCTCTCAACCAATCATTTATGCTTAATGGAAGATGCTGTGATGTGCATCATGTGAATATTGCCTGTGTGAAGGGTTAACACGAGGAAAAGCGCTGAATGTAGAACATGTTGCCATGGCGCTCTTAGTGCTGCAGATGTAAAATGCAGTAGTGCTTTACTGCTAAAGCGAAGGAAACCTTCAGAGAGTTTTAGATTTAGGGGTGTGGGTGTTTGTTTTTTTTACCTACACTGAAGCCATTCTGGAGAGATTTGTAAATATATTGCACATGTGCACGTGTGTGTATGAGTGCGAGCGAGATTGCGTTTGCGGAGGGCGATATTTTCTTTGTTACCATAGCAACAGAATGAATTGGGTAATTTCAGAAAGGACCACAAGGCTTACGTAACCATGAAACACAGAGTAAAACAAGGTCTCCAGTCTTTGATATGTGAATTACTATTACAAATGAAGCTTTTGTGAAATCACACACACACACACAAACACACACAAATTGACTCACTTCCCTTATATATAGCTAAAGTTGTACAGTGATTTCTTTTCAAAGGATTTTCATCATTATTTGTTACAACTCTATTCAGATGGAATTCATTTTTGTTGTGGGGAGGTGAGGTAAGATTTTAGTTTTGTCCAAAATCAGCATATGGGTAAATATTATGGACTGTGTATTCCCATGTTTGGATAGATTGCTATAAATTGCCTTGTACAAATATTCTGTGAGAACTGATATGTTGTTAAGATTCTGTAATAAACTATCACTAATTACAAGAAAGTGGAATTCAGGTCCACCAATAGCTCTGAGAGTTTAAGGGACTAAATCATCAAACAAAATACAGGCAGTGTTCATAAGGATTTGACCCTTGCTTCTAATGGATTTTGATCTTGTTTCAGCACTTTCTATTTAACATTAACATTACCAGTAAAAAAAATTCTACTAACGTGTGATTTAACACTTTGCTGAAGGTCATATTTAATCTTTTGTTGGGATGGGTTCTTCTCATCCTGAATGTGCCAAATTTGGACTATTTTTGGCATTCTTAATAAATAAATGTAACTGTCAGCTTGGTCACACATACACTGACCTAGGTTTAAGAAAACTAAGACAAGAGTACAAGCTAAAAAAAACACAAACAAATGTGCAAAAGGAGGAGGTGACATGGCTTCCAGGGTGTCCATTAATATTGGAGAGTTTAAAACACTTTTGAAGTTGTCAGTCATTCCAGATATGTACATTGACTGGCTCATCATCTGCTTTTGTTGGGAGGGAAAGTTCCTTAAGTTTATGTTGAAATTCACAATTTCACAACAATTAGGTTATCAGGTTATACATACATATATAATACATACATATAAAAGTTTAATCTCTCAGTATAGGAACTATAGGATCAGGAACATTCTATAGGAACATTCTTTATAGCTATTATGACCATCAGCTAGCACTAATATTCATATCATTCTATTCCCCCACCAATTATTTGGTTGACAATATCATATACTCCAACAACTGATATAAAAGTTAATACAGTTGTAGCCCCACATGTCTGATAAGGAAACATAACATATTGTTAGTGTCCATACATGCATTGCTGTTCATGCTAGTGCCTCCTGATGTGGGGTAAGCTCAAAGCTAGAAAACCATTTTACCAAAAACTTTTTATGGCAAGTTGGCCTCTAGGAGGAGCATTACCTTAGCTCATTATGATTAATTTGTGGAGTAGCGCCACCTAGTGAAAGTGTTATATTGACCTGCTGTGCTTGCACACAGAGGAATTAGTCCTCCGCTTTTAACCCAACCATGCAGTGAAACACACAAGTGAGATGAGCACGCTAGCCCGGAGTGCTGGGCAGCCCCCATCCATGGTGCCTGGGGAGCAGTTGGGTGTTAGGTGCCTTGCTCAATGGCACTTCAGTCGTGTCATGTTGGTTGTGGGGATCAATCTCATGACCTTCTGGTCACAAAGCTGGTTACCTAACCACAAGCCCATGTCTGCCCCATATTAATGAATAATATTGTAGCCATATCTTGACAAATTTCACAAAATCTTAGACCCTGTATCACTACCACATTTTTTAGGAGCAAGCCAAATTTCTTCCATAGGGGAGGCTGCAACCGACACATTTTACAATCTCAAGAACTGCTTAAACTCCAATTTTGGAATTTGGTATACTTATTTCACTTCATTCTTGCACTTTCTATCACTGTGTATCACTATGTGTTATGTGACAAGTTTATTCCCATGTTAAACAAAATATTTGTTGACTAAGTGCTAAAGAAATATTGTGGAACATTACTGGTTAATGCTGTGCTGATGTTTCCAGTCCTCAAAACAAACTGTTTGCAAACTGCAATGAGTTATCTTTCAGAAAGCTTTTCCCTGGGTTGGGGAATTGGTGAGAGGATGTGACGGTTGAACATGTTTCCTGTGGGACAGCAGGTTCCCAACATAGACACACACACCAAACAAGCAGTGATAATCTCCAGTTTCTCCCTATATGTCTCTTCCCTATAATGCAGAATATGAACATATCCTGTTAAAGAATACCAAATATATACTTGAGTGTACATGATTGCACACTCCAATGATGAAAAAAGGACAATGCACTTCTATTTTAGATGTAATAAGTAAAATAATATTTAGAAAAGAAAGATATTTAGAATGCTAAACCCATGCAGCATAGAGTCATGGGAAATTCGGACCGCCCTTGAGAATAGATCACAAGCTTGTGTTGCTATGGTTACACTATTAGGTAACAGGGTTGCCATAGTGTCTGAACAGATCAAAGCTCAGCAAGAGAACAAGGAATAAAGAGCGCACGCGCACACACACACACACACACACACACACACACACACACACTTCAAACACCAAGATAAAAAAAGAAGTATATATAGAACAACACTTCATGTCTAGGATACAGAGGGTAGCACTTTTGATGGCAGAATTTTTTTTCCCATAATAAATGCATGCTGCGAAGAGCACGCTATAAAAATATAAACTACGCACACGTATATGAATAGAAAGAATGTTTTATTCTTTTAAATCATTATGTCTTTTTATTGAAATTATGAAATGTCACAAAATAAAACAGCTTCAAAGGGCCTGTGTGAAAAGTAGTCATTATAGCGTGTTCAGCGCTTGTGCAGGTTTCTCATTGTTCCTTTTGGATATGAGCTTTATAAGATCCTCTTTATAATCTCTGTCAGGAACTGCTGAAACAGCACAATAACACCCCTAGATCTGAGGTTCACCTCTGCTTTTTGCAGTACTGCCAGTTCTGGAAATTTCACACCAGAGATTTGAAGCCGTATTACAGTAAAGGCTTTAGATTTCCTTATTTCAAAAGTCTCTGCAAGAGAAAAGTGAGAAAAGTGATGCGTCATGCTTGTTTGTGTACAAGATCGTGTTTTCATTTTATACGTATTAGATAAACTATTGAACCGATTAATGCTGTACATAGCT
Source organism: Leptodoras praelongus (assembly GCA_028564905.1). Lineage (NCBI taxonomy): Eukaryota > Metazoa > Chordata > Actinopteri > Siluriformes > Doradidae > Leptodoras > Leptodoras praelongus. The sequence goes on along the minus strand of JAOTRJ010000038.1, from coordinate 6,066,323 downwards.
TAATATTTGCAAATCATGCTGTTTGCTTTTCGGTTATAGTGTAATGTTTATTTTTCCCCATAAATCTCACTGGTCCACTGGTGTTCAAATGACAGGGGAATGAGGGAAAGACTAAAGTAATACAGGCACCTAAAAGGCATAATATTTTAGCAGGATATATACAGTATCTGTGTGCTCAAGATCTTGGTCAAGTTCCTGGTCATGCTCAAGAAATTAGCAGTCAAGCCTTGTAATATTAATATAATTGTATGGCAGTATAATAAATCTGTGATTGTGCTGTAGGTAAAAGGCAAAGAATATAGTGCTTTCTAATGATTCATTCCATACTTTTATTACCTGTGTGAAAAACATTGAGTAGCCTACAGCTTCGGAATTTCAATGTAATCTTTCATAAATATACTGACCACATATACTTCCATTAGCTATTATACTGTATAAAGTGCATCATTTTTGCAATAATAAATGAGGCAATAAATGTTCAGGTCCTACCCTGTAAATGGCATTAAAATTTATTTTTAATGATCAGCAATCTTAACATGTAACACTTAGGACTTAGGAGGGGTTTTATAACCTCACCCATTTTTGTAGTTCTCTTTTTGCTGTCCTTAAAATGCCTAACTGTACATGCATTAAAAACACTACATTTTGCCATTTAATATTATATCTAGACAACTGAGTATTTCAAAAACTGGTAAACTGGTTTAAAATCTAATCTAATTTGGCATATATCAGGAGTCCTCACTGGCAGTTGGTAAAAGAGCATCTGCATAAAATGTCTTGCTTACAAAGTTGTAGATAAACGACTGAATTGGGTCATTCTTAACCATTAGTGATTAGTTTGTGGCTGTAAATATGACAAGTGGTTATGCTTAAAAGCAGTAACATTTTTTGACTAGAGCTGCAGGTTCTGAATAGATAAGACATCTGTTTTGATAATATGTATTATTTATGTCCAGTTGTCTGTAAACATTCTGTTTGTCATTAGCAGAATAGCTGATGGTTCTTGCTCAGAAAGGGGAACTTGATGAACTACTGCTTTTTCCACATGTTAACTCTTTCTGCTTCCCCTTGGTTTGAGCCAATGAAATACTTGCCGGGTCCACATCTACCAGCTGACGTACAGTGTTGTGCAAAAGTCTTAGGCACCTATATTTGTTTTAGTACAAATTTTGTTACAGATATTTATTTTATGAATTCTGCATTAAGTCAGTACAGAAACATTTTAAATTCCTGAACATTACTTTTCCAAATATTAATGTTTGTATGTCTGTAAAGAAAGCAACATATTCTATGAGACCACTTTTCAAACACATAATGAAGGCTGCTGGGTTTTGCATGCAATAAAAGAAGCAGTTGTGACTGTCACACTCTCCAGAAGAGCTGTGGCAGATTCTCCAAGATGCTCAGCAAAACCGACCAGCTAACTTCCTATACTATAAAAGTGAACAAATTGTATCCTCACTCATGTTGTGACCCTTTTTTTTCTTTTAAGTAGAACAATTGGATTTCATTCAACTTGAAGTCATCTTTACAGCATTTCTTTGCATGTGCCTAAGACATTTGCATAGCACTGTATATATGTATATCGTATAAAATTCAGTTTAAACCCGCAATATTATCTTATCTTATCTTAGCTTCAGGGAATTAATAGGCTAGCACGTGCAAAGTGCAAACAAAGGCAGCTCATGTGTAGCCGTAACATTTAAAAAAAAAAAAAAAAAAAGCACACCTGAAATACCTACTGGAAAAGGCAAGTGCACGAATAGCTGAAGCGAATAACAAGTGGTTAGTAAGCAGTTCTTACAGAGAAGCTGAGTGAAATCACTGCGAACTATCAATGGAAACCACAAGTAGACACAAAAAGCCTATTAACGACATGGATAGTCACACGAATGACAACACTCATGCAGTCAAACACAGTCTTACTTCACAGTTACACCACAAATAGAAAAAAGTTGACAGATGCACAACAAACATAACAGAGGTGGAAAGGTTTCTCCCTAAAAAAAAGTGTAGAAAGGGGAGGGAGGTGCATGAGAAGACACTTCCGTCACGTAAGCTGGTTTAGCCACTCAAGTATGTGTACGACAAATAATCAGACAAGATAATCAGGTGGGATCAGAGGTGTTGTGAGCCATGCACAGAGTGGTCGGAACACCACGGTTCATGACACACACAGAGTCTGCAAGCCGCCTGCTCCGGCCAGGCCGCTCCGCCGCTACACACAGGGAAAGAAGAGAGACAACACACCAGTTATTACTCAGACAGGTGAGTGGAGGGTGATTTTCATAGGGGAATGGATAGAAAGGCGAGGAGAGAGTTTTAAATACGGAGCACTAAATGGTAACGCAGATAAGTTTTAGCATGCACCTCGACCATGCTCTGGGTTAATGCAAATTACATGAAGGTTGTACATACAAGTCTTTCATATCAGTGTAATGTTTAGATCATGCAGCCTGCGTTGATCTATTACCTCAAAATGTCACTTGTTTCGTTTGTCTCCATGCTTGTAAGTTCATTTTGACATGCAATCTTCTCCAGACACACTTTTTTTTCTTTCGTTTCTTCTCTTTAATCATAATTGACAACCTCTTTTTGCCCTTTTTATCACCAGGCCAAAGAGAGTATTAGTACCAGGCGAGAAGTAACATTCCTTTCCATTCAATGAAAAAACAAACTCTGCAAACAGGTTTCATACAAAATTTATTTCATGCTAGAATTGGAACCATGTGCTCTTTTATCTATTAATTAATTTTTTATTTCTTTTTTTTTTTGCATAACATTGTGCATGCATCTGAGTCACTCCCTGCGTTTCTAAATTGCATACAGTGCTCTTATGTTGTAAATATATGTCTTTTCTTTATTTCTAATCATTTTTGTACCTAAAAGAAAACATATGTGTAAAGATGTGCAACACACATCTTGACTCCTTTCTTTTAACACTATGACATTTTTTGTCATTTTTTTATTCATTTATTTTTCAAAAATAACACTGTCAAAAGTCTGTACTTAATATGTGAAATAAACAGTTGCTCACAATAGCTCTCCACATGATCTATGCACCAATATTATAGCATAAAACAGAAAAATATCAACTAAATCTGCTCTTTTTTTTCCTCATAGTAAGATTCAATAGCACAAGCATGCCAAACAGAAACAAGATGAAAAGACTGATTTGAACACACAAAGCTTGCTGAAATCATTTTCTGTTGTCCTCCTCAGCAACGACGTGTTTCTCATTCAGGATTTGAGGTCAATATGACCAGACCTGACTTAGAGGTGGTTAGTCACACACATGAAAATATGGAACAGTGAATAATTTGCTGCTAAGGAAATGTACATCTTTGAACATTTTGTAATCATGGCTACATGAAGCGTATTCCAAAAAGTAAGGAAAGAAAATATAGTTTTTTTTTCATACAGATATTCATAACAGCAGTAAGCATTTTTTAAACATACCACCATGCAACTCATGCTAATATGTAAGCCTTCTACAACTGTCACATAGGACATTGTAGATTATACCATTAGAAGTGTTAGTGGATATAATGAACCATTGATTATTAATGTTATTCCACTCTTTGTCAAATCAACAGCAGATTATACCATGCCTACGGTGCTGATTTATTATAGTCCACACTTCCAGTCCTTAAAGTGTCCTAGTCCAAAAAACAGACCCCTTGCCTTTTTGAGAGGGTCATCAGCCAGGAAAAAAAATGTTTCCAATCATGGTATGTGAAGGAAATATTCAACCGTAGTACCAGTATCCTATTGACTTGTTTCTTTCCTTTTCCCTACATGCCTCTTTCCTTTGGAAAGTGACCTCAAGCCACTGTGGAGCCAAGAAACGTTGGAGAGGGAAAGTTCTCCTCTCTGTGTCGCTGCGGTCCTGTGGTCAGGTCACACGGAGCGCTTCTGCCTGCATATACTTAACTAGGACAGTCTCGTCTTTACAGGAATCTGTAGTAGAGAATACAGGGGAGGGTGGGGTTGCTCAGGGTCATCCTGCCACTGCGCCTCAGCCATTCAACTCAGCTTACACAATGAGGACGATTGGGAGGGGAAAATAAGGTGAGGAGACTTCTCACGGAGGGGAAAAAGACAGCATTGGATTCTTGGACAATCCAGATTTGCACAAAAAGAGTAGAGACGGACAGAGACAGAAAAAGAAGTAAACGGTAGAGAGACAGCTGCTGAGGACGGCAGAAAGAGACTGGCATGCAGGGGATGTTTTTTTTTTAGGAGAGGGCAGGGGGCTTTCAGATTGGACAGAGGTGGAAACCTATTTTGCAGGAGAAGAGGAGTAAAAGGAAGGGGATTTAAAGCTGAGCAGATTTTTGTGGATTAAGAAATAGAAGAGGCAAAGACAAAAAACGAGGTGCAGCATTGATAGATCACTCAACGCCTCTCTCAGGCTCTCCTTTCAGCTAAAAGTTGCCACTGACTGACTTATTGTTCTGGTTTGATATACACGTGTCTGCTGGTGAATTAAACAGGGCTACTGTGCAAAAATCAAAAGGGGGATTAAATGAAAAATATGGATTAAAAGATTAAATATCTATTAAGTTAGATGTGTCGGATATGCAGTTTGGAGCCTGGGTTATACACTTTCCCTGAGAACTTCTTTTGACACTGGGCAGATTTCTTTCTTTCTAACAGCTCTATGCAAGTGAAGGACAAACAGCAGTGACAAACCACTGAGACAGAGAAAAGAAAGCAGAGAGAAGAAAGCCAGAGAAAGAAGCATGGCTCCAATCTGAACAAGGACAGAACACAAAGACAGTAGAGGCTAGGGGGTTAGAAGAGAAGGAGGGAAGAATGTAAAGTTCTAGGAGACAGACTAGGAGACATTAGCTCGCTACTTCAACATTCATTCCCCTACAGGATACAGGGAGAATGGGAGCCATGTGCAAGAACAAGCTGAGCACAGGTATTAGCAGATAACAACACCCATTTGGCCAGCTCTGTTGACTGTAGCACCCATGTGCCAGGATTTGTTCTAACCTTGGTTCAGTGCAAGAAGCAAATGATACTCAGATACAAAGAATCTGAGCTCTGTTTGTTTTTAGCTTCCTAGATGGATTTACATCTGGATGAGTTGTCAGCTGATCTGGGTCATTTTACCAGCTGTCAGGTTTCATGCAGCTAAAAAGAGCACACATGCACAGATAAAATGTTCGGGCTGGTACCAGGTAGGATAGAGGATGACCGAAGAACAAGTTGCAGGAGAAATGCTACAAATATGTTTGAGGTATTTGGCTAATTTTTTGTTCTTGAGCCATATTTACTAAGGCTTGCTCTGGTAATATGTTCACTAACACAGTTCACAGTTTCCCCCATTGCATCATGTCTCCACCCTTGTCATATCATTGATTTGTTAGCTGTTTGTGTTCACCTGTTCTGTGTTGCTCCATGATTAGGTTGTCTATGTATACCCTGATATTTGTTTATACAATTGCAAAGTGTAATAGTTTTTTGTAACATTAAGTCCAAGCCTTCCAGTAGATTAAGGATTATCTTCATTTAACTCTAGCAGCAGTTCCTCTGACCATATTTCTTCACCCCGATTGAAATCATTCTGGTTAGAGTCCAACATTACTGTTTACATGGATGCTAAATAAAATGATGAAAAAAAAATGATTTTTTGATTTTGTTCTGTCTGTTAATGCAGTTTTCAACTTTGATCTGCATCGTATCTGGGAACAATCATTGCTTTTTTGTTGCTCTTTCCAATCAAGCAGCAAGTCTGAAGCAAAGACTGGTGGGACAGAGTTGTTCTCAGAGTTTACCAATCAGCAATGGAAGCAAAATTTCCAATTGACTTGACACATTCATTAAATTATGCACATTAATGGTTTTTGAATTAGTTTTTTTTAACTGCTGCATGCTCTGTCATATTCTGTCCCTTTATCGAAACTCGTTGCTTAATGTTACCCCACATTGAGTATACAGTACATGTGTGAAAGAATATATTTATTCCAACCAGAAAAAAAAAATCTGAATAATCATTGGTTATTAGGCACTAATATTTTCCTACTGAACCTATTACCAAAGGTTTATACCACCTCTCTATTAAATTTCTTCATATTGGGCCAGATTGAACCAATTTATTCTGATTGAGATGTTTATAAGAGGCATTTTTATTCTGATTTGGCTTTTATTCTAGTGATTAGTGGAATATTAGGGTCCATGTAAACACAGCTATTGTCTGCCTATATTTTGGGTCCTGCAAAGGATTTGAGGATTTGCCCCAATAAAGCTCATACTAACTTTACACACTTGTGTCCAGCATCTAAGCACAGTAAAATCCACACTACCAATATCTCTGCATTGTCTTTCAATGCACATTTAAGTGGCAATTTCTACCACAGATGACATATTTTTGAACATGATTAATTTCCTGTTTGACTGCTTTGTACAAGCAATAATATATCTACAAGACAGTGTGTTTAATGTTTGTCTCAGTCTGCCATACCACAAGTTACAAGAGTGCTTTAATTAACATATGGCTAGTACAGAATATCCACAGTTTTGCATGTCTTCCTGTCAATAATATCTGGCAGATCTGCTGCATAACCTTAGTAGATATGGCCCAAAAATCCCTCTGTATAAATGATCTTATAACTGCCCAGAAAGCATCTGCTTCAGCCTAAAAGCTTACAGGAAATCACCATTATGGCTGTCAAAATCAACACTAAGTCCGTTTGCCTATTCATTACAACCTGTTTTATGACTTTTCTGTTTATATACTCACTACAGGACCCTTTTCTCCTGCCCAATACCAGCTCTAGCAACAGGGCAAAGCATGCTGGGAGGCCCATAAAGCGGCCCGAAACATGCATCACACAGCAACATACTGAAATACAGAACTCGCCTTAAAACAACATACACCCAAACTTTCTCTCTCTCTCTCTCTCACTCTCACTCACTCACTCACTCTCTCTCTCTCTCACTCAGTCACTCACTCTTTTGCTCATATAGCCTACATATGTACATAAAAATACTTTCACACTGACAAAAGCTCTTACAAACACAATCAACACATTAAACAACAAACTGAGACAGAAATATACTGTGTGTGTAGGAGAAGAGTGTGTGGTGTGTAGCTCTTGATTGTTCTTATGGTGCTTCTAAAAGTGGAAACATGGATTTAAACGGAGCATGCTCACAGAGCTGGACACAAGACACAGAGAGACAGTGCTATTGCTTGCCTAGTGATGATACTGATTTGACTTTTATTGGTCTTACATAGCCTCTGTTTAGAATATTATACATGGATATACAACTGTCTTCAGTCTGGCTACAAAGATTTCTCCTGTTCCTCAGTCATAATGCTTATCTATGACCTACTCCTTGCTTCTGGCTTTGTAGTTGAATACTAACAAGCTGATGAATTTCCATCTAAACAGTCTTGGTTGTATTTAGGATGGCTGCAGGAGGGTGAGTGTGTACAAGTGGTATTTTCCTATACTGACTGAAATATTGTGTAAATATTACAGGGATCTCTCAAGCTGCAGGGGGTGGAGGGTGTCTTAGTTGCTAATGCTGTCCTAAAAAAAGGCATCTGCGCTCTGCTATTTGTGATTTAAAGTGGGGCTGGCAGTCAGGTGGTGACTCTGGCATGGCCATCCTCCTGGCTGTGTGTCCACCCTAGCTGCAACAGCGGGTAGCCTAGCGTGGGACCGGCTGGCTCTCCCCCTGCCCTCCCTGAGAATGTTCCAGCTATCAGCCAATCAGGGGGAAAAGATGGCAGGAAAAAACGTGGACACAGACGGACAGACAGGTAAGTGGAGGAGATAACAAGTAAAAAACAACAAACGACAAAGAAAAAAACAGAAAAAAGGGAAGATTAAGGTTGGCCCAAGGAGGCAGCTGTATGTGAGTCAAAGTGAGATTGAACATAATGCAAGACGGTGCTGAGAAGAAAAAAAAAGCTTACTGCATCTTTAGAAAAGTGAAGTGAGTTGAAGGAATGTAGTTGCTTTAGAGCACTGGAGGTTCAAAATGTCATATACATTACCGTATGTTCACACTAGCAAGCAGCAAGTTCGTTTGTGCCTGTTGTAGTCTCATGTAGGAACTAATTGCAGGTAGGAACTAAAGTTGAAACATCAGAAGCGTCATGTCGCATGATCCTCATACTAGTCCAAGGTATCATTCAAGCCAATTGCTTTACTGCATCACAATTAATTTGCACAGAATTGAGAATATCTCAGTTTAAATGTTGCTCGTCCCTTGCTGCTGTTGCTGAAATTGCAGTTGAGCAAGTACATAGAAAAGGAATGTCATAAAAATATTGCGTGCTAGTCTGAACATAAGGTTAGTATCTAATGAAATAAGATGCAGATTAAATGTAAAAACCAAAAAAAGTTTGTTCTTGTAGCCCAGACATGTTTGTATGATGTCTGAGTGCAAGTAAGGCAAATTCTAATAGATTTTCTTGAGCTACAGATCTGCATTGTGTTCTTGGGCCTTTTCACTGTCTCTCTGTTAAGAGTGTGCTCTGCTTCAATATAATTTAGAAAAGTCTTGATGGACATTTTGTTGGGCTGTGATCGCTACGTGTGTGCTGTATATTTGCGTAAATATGTGTATGTGAGTATGTGAATAGCTTCTACGTACCTTTTCTCACTCGGGCGCCAGGGTGTGTGGCTCTGCCGGTCATGTTTAGAAGGAAACATGGAGTTTCCCCGCGTGGTTCACAGGGGCTAAAAATCTGGCCGTCCTCAGGAGAAATGGCCTGGTCTATGTGTGGACAGTCTTCATTGGCCAGCGCTGCCTTAGCCGCCTCACCGTTCAGTTTGGGATCTTCGAACACACAAGCACATGTGAGAGAATACAGGTGCAGGGCTACGCTTGACGGGTTGCATGCCTCATAGCAGGGGTTAGGTAGGAGGAGGAAGTGAATGAAAGGAGGTCAGCACTCTCTGCAGGGTTGAAGGATATGTTTGAAGGAGGAAGTGAATATAACATGCATAATACAATGTGTGGATTTTTTTTTAATGGTGAACTGCATTGGGATAGCATACTCATTCCCTTGTTGGATAGATTACCAAATGTCTTTGTCAGTTTGACAAAACACACATACACACATACAAATGGGCATTAAGGGCTAAAAATGATTAGAGATCTGATTTGTGTGTAAAAATTCTCTTTTTTATGTGTGTAAAACTGCTGGACTGAATTAACTCCATCTTGCATAGTTATTCTCAGCATGAAATGACACAGCTGCAGTCTATTTGAAACATGCTGAGATCAGGTAATCTTCAATATGTCCGTACACTCAATTACAATTCTTCATACAATATAATTTCTTTACACATAATGCAATCGACAAAGTAACCAACATTAAGCATGTTAGAGAAGTATACATTTGCATGCCTGTGTCTCATTAGGCTGCAGTAAGCAATGCTCGATAAGGGCTAAATATAGAGAATCAGAAGACAGTTTCACACTGAAGACGAATTTATAGAAACACTGCATGGCAACCAGCCTGTTCACCTGTGCACTCTTTGGCATCCAGCACTCTGACAAATTTATGTCTCATCGATCACAAGAAGGCAAGAAGGCAGAGCACTGCCAAAAAGCTGTTGCAAAGGATTCGCTGAATTTTATATTGTTCTTTAATGGCAAAGGTTCCTCCTTACATTCCGTAAGGTCACCCATAAAACAGTTAGAGTCAAGATGCAGCAATTTAAAGGTTATAGATAAGGGACTTTTGCAGCCTGTTTGGCAATATTACAGCAATCCTGTTTCATTATGTTCATCTGATGGAACTAACTTCAACCTCTGGCAATGTTACTCTTATTGCAAAACAAACAAACATAAAATATTATAAAGATTATGTCTTATTTAATATGCAATCCATTCAGCAGTGTGTATCCCCAGTGCACAGTATTTTACATGTTTCACCTGCTCGGAGTCCCTCAACAGTGTTGACTCACACACACAGATTTACACACATGCACACACATTTATGTGCATATGAGTATAAATAGATGGGCACACACGCGCGCACACACACACACACACACACACACCAAGGAAGTGCTGGGATGTGACGCAAAGCTCCTGGGATGAAAGCATGAGGTGGACAGAGGGGAGTAGGGTGTGAGTCATCTTTAGAATAGCTCCACACACAAAGGCATTCCTCTCGCTCGTTTATTGTTTCTGTCACTTATTTGCACTTCCTGTGCCCTCCTCCGTCTTAAAATACACATTCAAAAATGTGCTGATACTGAGATGCGAGGCAAAGCCTCACACAAATGTTTGTGTGTAATGGCGTGTGTTGTTTCTTGTGAAATATTTTATTTGCAGTGAATGTGTGTGGGCATGTGGGTGAAGGGTGTGTGTGTGTGTGTATGTTTTTAGCAGTCATATCTCATTAGCTGAATACTGCTGTTTAAAGATAACATAAATATGTACAATGCCTCAGGGTTAAGGATTTTGTATGAAAGTGTGTTCATGCCATACTGGTCTTGATATTGAAAACTTAATCTATTACTCATCAGTACCTCTGTTACTATTATGAAGTTAACCATTATGGTTAAATTTGTAGCATAGGGTCATAGGTTAATAGATAGAAACACACTTATTGATGGGTAGATTGACAACTCCATTCTTGATTTCTCAATTTTTGTAAGTCTGTAATCATGTCATACCAGAAAGGCTTGCCAAGCGTTCAGTCAAACTATGAATAACTTGGTTATGGTTGCATCTTTTTATACCTTTGTGTAGTTTGTACAGCCATTGATTTTGACTTTGAGTCAACACTCTAGGCTAGGAAGAAATCAGCCCCAGCCTTTAATTCATACCACTCTGTGTATATTTACTTAGTCACTGGTGGTTCTTTTGTGCTTGGATCCTCAAAAAAAGAATACACTTTAAACCAACAGCAAATAAGATGATGTAAATGTCTAAATATTTATATATTTTTATAAAAAAAAAAAGATGGGATCCTGAGCTTGTAGTCCCACTGCACCCTGAGACTGTGTTATTCACACATAAAAGCAGGGTAACTAAAGCAAGACCATGGCAGAGAGCAGCCATACTGGGTCTCTGATGGGACTGTCCTACTTCTATTCCACTATTTCTGCTCTGAGATGGCACAGAGCAGTACATTTCACCTCAATTAAGTCTTAGACACATCAGCTAAATGCAACTAGTAGAATTGTCTAGCCTTTATTAACTAGTATCAGCATAAAACTTACCCATATAAAACATTAGCATCCATTCATCTTGGTATCTAAATCAGCTAATGACATTAAATCTTATTTAAGCAGAATTAATAATTATGATGCACTTTTACCCTTGCACATGGTAAGACTGTATCAGGTGGTACAACCTTTCATTTACTATTTATTTTAAAACTAGACATCACATAGCAGTGTGTAATATGGCCATAAAGTGAGAGAGAGAGAGAGAGAGAGAGAGAACAAGAATGAATTGAAATGAAACGTGTCAGTTGCAGTGCCCCCTATGGACAAAACATAATGAAATTTGGTGTGCATCTAAAGAATGGTGTAGTGATACAGGTTGTGAAATCTTGTGACGTTTGAGCCTTTACATAACATACTGGCTATTAAACTGCTAGGTATTTTGATTAGAACCTTTCTTCTTGAGCTATTGCCCAAAAGGTTCCCCACTTTACAGTGTACTTGGCACTAAGGGCAAGACACACCTAGGGACACAAACCTTATATTGTGTATCAGACATGTAGAGCTACAACCATACCAAGTTTCATGTGGATTGTTAGAGTCTGATATTTATCAAAAGCATGAAAAAAGGAGGAGGAGGAAGAAGAAGAAAGCTAGCTGCAGCAGTCATAATAAAGCATACATATAATAACTTTCCTATTTGAAGACTGTATTCCTCTCTATGCATGGCAGGTATACAGTTGCCTCATTTCTGGTCTCCAGAAATTCCCATTCAGAGGTCCCAGTGCAAATGTGCTACTTGGAGTTAGTTCCATATATGACATGAATGCAGTGTTACACTTCTGGATGGCACACATACACCAAAGGGTTTTATGTCAAGAAACGACATCTGTCAGTCAGAAAACATTTTCTTTACCTGATAAAATCATCTCCAATTTTCACATTTGTAAATAAGACTGATTTGGCTGTAGGAAGAACCACTAGAGCCAAAACGTTCAGCAAGTCTATCATGTTGTGTATATAGCTATACCATGTTTCATTTCAACTTTATCAAATCAACTACAGGGGTTAGACAATGAAACTGAAACACCTGTCATTTTAGTGTGGGAGGTTGCCAATCTCCATTAATTGCACATTGCACCAGTAAGAGCAGAGTGTGAAGGTTCAATTAGCAGGGTAAGAGCACAGTTTTG
>JAOTRJ010000038.1:6042650-6053874 GCA_028564905.1 Leptodoras praelongus | reverse complement strand
GAGGCCCTACACCATACTAATACATTATTGTGGGCTAAAATGACAGGTGTTTCAGTTTCATTGTCTAACCCCTGTACATTACCAGTGTTGGGTATACAGATCTGCATAGCCACCTCCTCATTAGCTGTGGTCTGCACATGATCCCAGAGCATTCTGTTTTGACATGAAGTCAACTGTGATTACAGCCAAGCAAACTCTGTTTCACACATAGATGGGATTAAAAATCAATAATGAACATTATTATTATTGTGTAGTGGTATTAAGCCAAAGCAAAGGAAGAAAGGAGAGTGCCACTTTTATAGTGGAGTAATTTCCTCTATTGGAATGGTAGCTTCATCACATCAAGCCATGAATAATAACAAATAGTAACTTGTACTAAAAGCTATAGCATAGCAAATGATATTTGAAAGCATTCTGTTGGGTCTGAATAATTAGTGCATTCTATCTAAGATGTCAGTGAATTTGAACATTACAGGGGTTTGTTTCATGTTTCACCTCCCGGAAAGACAGCACTGTCTTACCTATTCTCCATTACTGTGTGTGTGTGTGTGTGTGTGTGTGTGAGAGAGAGAGAGAACGCACACTCCATGGGGGAGCTTGTAGCAGAAAGGTGAGCTATTTACCAGCAGGGAGCCTGTTTGTGCATGTGTGTGTTAGCAACTACATGTACATCAACCTTGGAAGACAAAATAAGGAATGTATGTGCATGCAATGCAGATCCATGCTGGCTTTGCGTCTGTTGTGTGTTTTCCTATTTGGTGCCAGTTTGACAGATGCCATCTGTCGATCTTTGCTATTTCTAATGGTATTTTGCCCAGAGTCAAGCGGCTCGAACTGATTAGCCAGGCATCTCGGCCGTATGTGTCTACACCCAGATCTACACACCGAGGCAATGCTGGATGAAGCAAGCAACAGCAAGAGCAAGTGAGGCTTCAGACCAATGCATTAGAAATATACAGTGCATTTCCTGAAAAGTTCCTTCTCATTGAAGCCTGAAGAAAATGAAAGGCTACTGTAAGATTTAAGATCTAAACCGTAAAGATACAGATGTTTGTAGTGTAGAATGGATTCTTCTAAATGCATGCTTTTGTTTTGGTTAGTATCCATCTCTGCCTGTGTGTGTGTGTGTGTGTGTGTGTGTGTGTTCTGCAGGAGTTGTGCGAGTTGAGCTGAATGACTGCGGCGCGATGCAGAGCCTGATTCCTATTTTGTGGTTGCTCGGACACAGTCGCCATGGCAACATGCTTCAGTACCATATTAAAAAAACAGTGGCTGTAGAAGGCAATAAACAAGACATCAAATGAAAAGGGGAGGGTGTGCAAAAGACAGTGAAAACTATCGTTTGTATACCATTACGCATATACTATTATTCTGGATACCACTTCTGAGTCTGAGTTAATACTATCATTTTAATAATATTAATTTTGGAAAAAATACTAAAGTTCAAAGCATTTTGACCAGAATGAGCAGTCATAAGTAAACAGATAAACAATACGGGAGGATTTTTTATGCTGCTGTAATGTGAATCTTTCTCTCTCTCTTTCTCTCTCACATGGACGCTCACTGCTATCCCTGCTCCCTTTTCTAACAGTAGCATCCGTATTCAATGAGTACAACACCTGTCATAGGGCCCCTTCATCACAGCTATAAGAATACAAAACGTATCCACATCTGTTCTCCCGGGTTGTCCAAATTGTCCAAACATTTCAAAATATAAAACAAGATAAACATTGCTATATGTTTATTATAATAGATTGTATTCTATGTTAAGCACGGGTATATAAATAATCCCCAGCAAGATTCAATTACCTGCAAGGTGTTCACTGGCTGACAGACAAAATGCAGGGTCCGAAATAGTTTCAAATGCACTTTTTTTTATACCTATGTGGGTGAGACTGAGAATGTGAAAATAAGTTTAGCCATTTTTAGTACTAATAAGCAAAATATCAGTGTGGCAGCCTGTGCATTTTTTTTATTGCTCTACTCTAAACAGTTATAAATCCTAACACGGGTATAATGCTAATGTATCTATTTTAAAAACTTATTTGAAAAGGGCAAGTGAAACCCCTCCTGTTATGCTGTTTGCCTTGACAGATAAATCGTAGTAATACTACTGTGTGTATTTTTCTTCTTGTATTATGTGTAAAGTAAGTTGCATGAGCATGGGCATGGTGTAATTACTACAGTATGTTGTATAAAAACAAGACTGGGTCCCACATAAACTGTGTGTGTGTGAATTGACATATCATTGTGTATCTACGAGACCTTGTGTATGTGAGCACAGGTGTACCGTTGCGTGTGTCTGTATGCATCTATATAATTATATGTATATATGATGCATTATAATCTTTTCCTTAGCACACAGAAGGAAAGCTACTCTTCTCAATTACACTCTAATGAAACAATTATGTATCTTTTTCTCTATATCTCACTATCTTTCTCTCTCTTTTGAAAGTGGACAGTCTCCAAGTACTTCCAGTGGAAGCACTTACCCACTCTTAGTCATTTCAAGCTACTTACTCATGTCAAGGGGCAAGATTTTCATACTCATCAGTATCTTTTCCACTAGAAAAGAGTTTTCCTCCACTTGTCCCCCTCACTGATCACTTGTATCCTATAATGAAGTATTTGTATCTTGACGGGCATGGTTGATTTCCAGGATGACTTCACATAGGTCTACTGGGCATGAGGGCTCACTGAATGGTTTGATGAAAATTAAAATGATGCAAATTATATGCTATGGCCTTCACACTCATCAGATCTCAACCCAGTTGAATACTTCTGAGAGATTTTGCATTTAAGTGTTAGAGAGCACTCTCTACCATCACCATCAAAACACATACTCAACTCCACAGATTTGAATCCATGATAAGACACATTGAAGCTGTCTTGATGGATGGAATGTGCCAGCCAAATACCTTACTAATACACATTACATTTTCATTTTCATTTAATTTGTCCATCATCTATATGCAACAAATGGTGATGGTGACTACAAATACACAGACTAGGTTTTTTAAAAATGCTGTCTTATTTTCCTGATAAACACCAAATATGACCCTGTATTAATTTCATTATAAGCTCTATAATATTATATCTAGTGTTCAGTATATGTCTTAAGAGTTCCCTGCCTAACATTATATAGTCCTAGCTTCATCATTCTATTTGCATCTACAAACTACACATCAGTAACACTTTAATATTCTTATTGACTAGATCATACGATCTATATAAATGTGTATAGACCTACATTAATCCAAGCACATTAAAGACCTAAGAGTTCGATCAGTACTGTATAGCACGGGATAGTGCTAATACAGCCACACGATAGAGCCGAATGAGCATGCTATGATTTTTTTTCCTTTAAAATGCAGTTCACCTTGATATGTTCCAGAGTAGGAAAGCATCCAGTGTTAGAAGAGTGTGTGGTGTATAACGAGACGTTTGATGGCACTGTGTGTGTATGTGTGTGCAACAGAATGGGGAAAAAAATGCTGAATGGGTTTTGTAATGCCTCTGGAGGTTGATATGCTGAAGTTGCTTGTTTGTCTGGAATGTGAGAAATGTTGCATTCAGGAGTCAAGCTGAGAGAACAGTAAAGAAGTCAGTGGGGCAGAAGGGAAGGAAACAGGGTTCAGTCTCATTCTCAGGCTAGAAGGATTTAGTCTCTTTTCGTGCATTCAGATGGTCATGCCACTGAAGGGTTTCCTACCTGCTCGGTTCATTTCTAAAACCTCGTCCTGGGCAGCCAGCGGGCATGTGTCACTCTGTGTGCTGTGGTGGGGCGAGTTCGTGCCTGACTTACAGAAATTTGGAGAGCCCAGCTGTGGGGCACGTGGGATGTGCTTGTTCTTTTTCTTTGGTAGTTTTTGCTTTGCCATAGCCAGTGAATAGTACATCCCAAAATTATTGACGATGACTGGGACAGGCATGGCAATGGTGAGCACGCCAGCCAGGGCACACAGCGCACCCACCAGCATGCCCGACCATGTCTGTGGGTACATGTCTCCATAACCCAGAGTTGTCATAGTGACCACTGCCCACCAAAACCCGATGGGGATGTTCTTGAAGTGTGTATGCTCGCTAGCGCGTGGGTCATTAGGTTTGGCCCCAATGCGCTCAGCATAGTAGATCATAGTGGCAAAGATGAGCACTCCAAGGGCAAGGAAGATGATGAGAAGAAGGAACTCATTGGTGCTGGCACGGAGTGTATGCCCAAGCACACGTAAGCCCACAAAGTGGCGCGTCAGTTTAAAGATTCGGAGGATGCGCACAAATCGGACCACACGCAGAAACCCGAGCACATCTTTAGCCTCTTTGGAGGACAGGCCGCTCAGACCCACCTCTAAGTAGAAAGGCAGGATGGCCACAAAATCGATAATGTTGAGGGTGTTTTTGATGAATTTTTTTTTGTCAGGACAGAAGGTGATGCGCATGAGGAACTCGAAGGTAAACCATACCACGCACACGCCCTCAATGTAAGTGAGATAGACCTCGGTCTCAGTCTCCTGGTAGACTCGTGTGATGTTGTTGTCGTGCGGGTCAACATCCGTGCGGTTGATGATAGGATTGAAGGCCTCATGTGTCTCCAGGCAGAATGTAGTAATAGACACCAGGATGAAGAACAGAGAGGCGAACGCCACCCACTGAGAGAGAGAGAGAGAGAGAGAGAGAGAGAGAGAAGGGTAAACAGATGTTTATAAATCTTGCTCTCATCAATAACAAAATAGAACTTGAAAACAAATGTTTTTTTTACTATTTTCTACTAATTGAAGAAACAATAGCAAAACCTACAGTAATAACGTTCAGTGGCACCGGTGGAAACACAAGATCAAGACGTTATTGCACAAGTGATTGTATTTTATTCATTAAAATAAACTTCAGAATGGTAATTAGACTCCATCGATGTCTCATTGCTTTACCTCATAATTCACCAATCAGTGTACTATACAACAAGTTTTATATATAGATATAAGGTAAACTATATGGCCACAAGTATGTGAATACCAAACTTGGTCCATTCTGTATAGATTTTGGAATGCTATGGGAATTTCTGCCCTTTCATCCACAAGGGCATTATAAAGGTACTGATGTCCAGGCCTGTTCTGGTGCACAGTTAGATTCATTCCAATGGTGTTCATTGGGGTTGAGGTCAGGGATCTGTGCAGGTCATTCAAGTTCTTCTACACCAACCTTATACTTAAAGTAAAACAGGTGCAGCATACTGACATAATGACATAATGAATGCACAGGACAGAGTGTGTCATGACCCAGTACAAACTAAATACACTGAAAAGCAGGGGCTGCATCAAGATGCATCAGTGGTTGCACATTTGTGGTGTCATTTCTATCCCATTGATATCAAGTTACATTTAATATAGATTCTAAAACGTGCATTTTAGTTGTGTTCTTAAGGTTCACTCAATACTGTTGGCTGAATATCATTCGAAGGAAGAAGAAAATTCTCATTTTTCCACCTTATTTTCAGCATAACATTTTTAAGTAAATTGTTAATAAAATAAAGCATTTCAAGTAAGTCTGTCCTAAAGACGCAATACTGTTACTCCTTTAGAATGAAGATGCAGGAAACCTTTGGAAATAAGATATCATTGAGTTAACATATTTTAAATGGTTAAATGCATATTCCTAGATTTAACTAGTCAAAAGAAAAATGTAAACAGCTAAAGGGCACCCCAATCCTGGAAACACCCAACTACTGAGAAAACTGACTACAAATTTAACAAGACTGCATTATGACAGCAGCAGGAACCCAAGGGGTAATGGAGGTTATGTAACTCCACTTAACACCAATGCAGTATTAATAATGCCTATCCTGACAGAGAGGATCAGCTACCACCACCCAGAAGCAATAAGCCAGAAAATGAATAAAAAGTTTTCTTAGGAAAGTAAAATGTACAAGATGCCTCCTATTTATATTACGTGATTCGTCCACAGGCCACAGCTCTGTAAATACACACAAGAACTACCAGGACACATTAGTTAATGATTTACAACTCTTTCTCTGAGCTCCTGAGCTTCTCAAGGAAACATGAATCACCTAACTTATGTACTGCTACAGCTGTTATAACCATTTCTACATGCATTAAAAAAAATAAATGCATCCATTCACCGAAGGTATCTTTACTTCAGATGTACATCCTAGCATACTCTCATTAACCGAAGACAATAATTAAAAATGAAATGCATCAAACAATTTGGAATGAACATACTAAGTGGGGTTATTAAATTTACAATCAGATGACCAAATGCATTAATGTTTAAACATAATAACTCAAAATATGTTTTAGATGTTTCTAAATATAAATCCCAGATCCAGAGAATGGAATCTATAGGAATGATTGGAGCTGAATGCTTTTTAATGAGAGTAATGAAACTATTATCATAGCATCGGAACTCTTTGTGATCCTTGAGACACTAGCACTTTCTCTATATCTGTTGTTCTGTGTCTTGCTGGCTGGTCTGAATTGAAGTCTGGAATGACCATTTGCTTCAATTGAATTTGAATCCATGAAATGCATTCTCCCTGCAGAAAACTTCAGCTTGGTCTAATGTGATACCAGCTGCCAAAACACTGGCTGAGCTGGTCAAACTGGTAGCCATACCACATCAATAAATATTTGATAAACACTATTTTCTAGTTGCCTTCCTGTTGTTGCGCTTGTTTGCTAAAACAATTTGTCTACAGCCTTCATTCAGAAACTGTTTCCTTTCTACCAACCAAAGATGTTCTACCAGCTTGAGCAGCACAGCATGTATTGGTGATGTGAAGAAATATTTTGTTAATGGTGTACTTAAATTCTGAATCAATTCCCAAAGTTTCACAGTTTCAACTTCTATGATGCTCAGTCCACATCTTCATCACATGAACATGTGAACATCATTTGAACTTCGTCAAATACCTGTTCCGAAGCATCTGGTTACTGACATCTGAATCTGAGTTTTTCCTAGCCATCGTTACCCCTGGCAGGCTCATTAGGGATAACATTTAGGGATAACATTATGTTATTAAAAGTTATGTCTGGATTTGATGTCTTTGTAAAGCTGCTTTGGGACAGTGTCCATTGTTAAAAGTACTTTAGAAATAAAAATTAATTGAATTAATAACACTCACAGCTTTGCAATCACAAAGCTCCCTTTACATAATAACCCAGACACTCAATGTTACTTTTCAAAGCCTAGTGCCAGCAGTGTGTCTGTAATGAGTCCAGGCTTTTATCTGCCTGTCTTTCTCAGGGTCTTTCTAATTTGATTTTTCAAGTTTACCCCCATTTTAAAGATGCTTCCTTGTTGAAAAATCCAATTAAGTCTGATTAGCTACCACCTGCAAAAATGCAAGTCTTGCTGATCATGCTAGGAGACCAATTTTTCAGACCAAAGTAGATTTACTGCTACTAGAGCTACGTTGTAGACAATTATTAGGCAAGTAGAAAATCTCAATCATTTATTGATCTGTTTACTCAAGCATTAATTAAGGAAGATGGAAAATTACTAGTCTGATGACTAGATCCCATGACTACCAATATGACAAGCATGGCATTGGTCTGGGCAGCTGGTAGCTCATCAGACTAAGCTTCTGAGTTTTGCTTAGCTCTTTGTTTTGCCTGCTACCTAGAAAACTTGCACTTGCATCCATCTGTCCACTTCACGAAAACAAGACTAACATAAATGCATACATGCTTCATAGAGGTCATATGTTATAATGACTCACCCTGAAGTTTCATGACCATTCATTTAAAAAATGTTTTGTTACCATTACTAGTAGCTGTCACAGCCAAAATGTTTGATGCCATGCAAATTATCATGTCTATGATCATTTTCTTCTCACAGTCCTCTAGTTAGCATATGATTTATGGCATAATGGCAATAGGTCATAAAAAGGACTTCATGTAAACTGTGTTAACCTTAAAACACCATTTAAAACACTTTCAAAAACTAGCACATAGTCTAAGCTGTCATGGAATTGAACATTATGACAGCTATGATGATAATTACCAGACATGGTAACACAACACTGAAAGAGGACACAGGACACAATCTGTCAGAACAGCATGTGGCATCTGCTATTACATATGAAACATGATACTAACATGATATAAGTAAAATATTCCCATGGTATCAGAAAATCTGGAGCCATCACCCTCTCAATCATTTCACAGTTCAGAAAATAATTCACAGATGGGTTAGGAAAAAAAAGGATATATTTTTCATTACATGTGCCAACAAGGCTACTGGACAACAGATTGTAAAAAGAAATAAAGAAATAAAGAATCAGACAACAGAGTAAGACTAATGGCCTCAATTTAGTCAGATGTGCATGAATTCTAAAAAATAACAATAATCATAATAATCAGTAATAATAATAATCAGCCTATGGAACATTTCTTTAGCAGTTGTCTTATCCATAATACTTGACATACCATATTTATCAGTGTTTCATCACATCTCTAGTGTGTCTTACTGTACATTTAAAAAACATTACAGTACATTTCCACATCTTTTCATTCCACATAATTTTTTTTTCTTTTTTCTTTAGTGTGTCCTTGCTTGCTTAACAGGTGAAGAGAGTACAGGCCTTGTGCAAACCTCCTACGCTGAGGCCCACGCATGGAAACTTGCAGCAAGACAAACCACTACATACTGCTCCAATCTCTCAGGCTAAGCTCCACAGATCACCCATCACCACCTTCCTGACTACACACGACCAAATGTGAAATGAACAGGAATTCTATTTTACTGACATGTAACGGTAATTTCAGACAGCTCGGAGAGATTCCCATTATTGACAGAATTCCTGAGTGATCCCACAATTGATCTCTGTTCTTGTTATGCATGAGCAGGGTTGATAGGACTTGGCAAAATGTCCAGCCCCAATACGTCTCAAACATCAGACCAAAAGACTTGAAACTATCCCAAAAAGTTCAGACATTGGAAAATGGAGCTTCATTTCTCTATGCCTGGGAAACAAGGTCATCATGGTGCACACGCATTTCTGACTTGCAGTATTTGCAATATGCCTTTTTTCATTGTCTGGTATGGCTAGTATTCGAGTGTGTTCCATAATCCACATAATCCACATAATCTCAATCTTTGCTATATTTTTTCTTTATTTTTATGGTGTATCAGAAACAAAACTCACCAACATTACCACTTTGTTGTAGCATGCTCTCATGACATAGTGATGTATTTATCCTTCCAACACAAAAAGACCTCCAACCAGAATCATTCCCAAAGATCAGCTGCAGCACCCTCATGGATAAAATTTCATGAAATGTGGGGTAGTGATGCAGGGTGTGAAATGCTTAAGCAGTTCTTGATAATATTAAGATTCTCACTTACAGTGAAATTTTCATGTGCACCTATGAATGTGGTATTGATGCCATGAAGCTTGAGCTTTATTACAAGATGTTTCCTAGTGAAAAGCTAGATTTTCTACTCCATAAATGAATCATATTGAGCTAGGGTAATCCACCTCTTAGAGGCCAACTTGCCATGAATTTTAGACACTGCTCCTTTTATTTTGCAAAAGCAGGATTCTGGGCAGGGATCCTTATGAATCCTCTAGGTCTCACACATCACTGTCTTTAAATGATGGACTGAATAACGCTGTATTCATGACAGTCGGGAACTATGTATTTTTCTACTTTTACTTCCCATCACAAGGTGTTTGTGCCACTTCAGCTGTGGGGAAAAAGCATACAATAAACTAGAGAGTATTTGGCTTCTGTATGGATATAAAAAAGCTTTTAGGTGACCCAGTAGAGTCAGTGGTTAGTGATTGATTTATTTTAAAAGTGTATGGCATATGTTAATAGAGCATTATAGTGCTGAATAAAATATCCAATATGCAGTTCTATGCAGCTTGAAAATAAACTTTGGAATTGTCCAGCTAGCTCACTGTATTATATTGGTTGTAATTTGCAAGCTACATATGAATGACACACTTTATATCAAATGTAAGCTATATTTAAACTTTGTCAACAATATTTCCTTTTAACTTCTCCTTTTAATGGCTTACTCCCATTCCTTGGGGTTGCCGCATCTTAATTTGGTGCAGGTTTTAATGCCAGATGCCCTTCCTGATTCAACCCTCCCATTAACCAGGCTTGGAACGGCACTGTGTGTGCATTTTGCCCCTCAGTGGTTGGGTTGAGCCACAGGTTAAGGGCCTTGCTCACAGGCACAACAGCAGCTCGAACCCCTGATCTTCCAATCAACTACCGGCAGGCTACCACTGCCGCAATGTCAACAATATTTAAACAAGGGTTAAACGTCGATGTAATTTATATTGAGGCTGTATTTGTTTGTGTCAAGACACAAATTTTTAAACAAAATTAAATTTTAATTTTATTAAATATACATAAGTAGAAATAGGGTTGATTCTAGGAATCAGCATAAATCATTCTGTGATTGTAAAGCGGTCTCTTTTATGTTTTAACATCTGCAAGCCCAGATCTCTCCATTTCCCCAGGGCTTCCACTCAAACTTTGACTTTCTTTTTTATTTCATATTTAATTATTTGTTTTATCCAAGAAAAAATTTCTTTGTCCTACAGTCCTAGTCATGTTGCAATTCAGTTAAATTCAAATCTGAGCCAAGTCACAACCCCCTGTCTCTGTATCAAAGAATTCCAAAGAAACTTCTGAGTTCCCACTAGATGATAAACACAGAATGTGCTGTTATGATTAAAAGCCTTAACATGACCTGATTAGCAGGAAATATGGCGAAATACCAGATGTTTAGTTAACTGTTGAATTCATTTTCACTGCCAAATGTATTGTTTAGCAATACTGCTGTGTCATATAACTGTTGACTCTTTATTTGGATAGTCCACCTACAGAGAGTTTCCAGAGCATTTGTAACATTTCAACATCTTGTTATTTGGGATTCAACAATTCAACTGGTTTGCTTTGTCTGTAGATCATTTAACAGATGACCTATGTGCCGATTCATACCTACAGAGGATTTATAACATTTCAACAACTGGGTAGGGTTAGGGTTAGATTAAAGTTGAGGTTGGGGTTAGATTTAGGGTAAGGGTTAGGTTAGGCTTGGAATGTTCAACAAATGGTTTACTAATTGTTTGTTAAATATCTGTATATACACTGAAATATAGTATATATATATATATCAGTCAGTCAGTCATTTTCTATACCGCTTATTCCCAGTTACGGGGTCACGGGGGAGCCGGTGCCCAGTCGGCAAC
>JAOTRJ010000038.1:6000767-6013960 GCA_028564905.1 Leptodoras praelongus | reverse complement strand
CCGGCTGGGCACCGGCTCCCCCGTGACCCCGTAACTGGGAATAAGCGGTACAGATAATGACTGACTGACTGACTTTTCCTTTAAGGGTAGGAAATAGTAAAATAGGAATATGTGAAACTCTAGGTCTACTGTATTTCAACCTCAACCTGGCTGTAGATACCAAAAAGTCTAATAATTGGGTTTTCCAGGATGTGTGGAGCCCAAACATGTAGAACTGTTGATCATTTCTTTGGTCTTGTCTGAGAAAAGACCCTCGCAGTAAACTGAAGCTATAGTATAGTTACTGACGGTGATGTAAGACTTGTGTATAAAGATTACAGACGCCATGATTTTCGGACTGTCCCACTTTCCCGAGGAGGAGGGGGGAGCTGGGTGTTGCCCACTCTTTTCTCCGGAGGCGCACACACACACACACACACATCAGACTGGCCCACGAAATCCGAGTTTTGTCTCGCGCTCGTTCGTCTCGTCGGCACACCGTTCTGTATATCCACACCGCTGTCGCTGTGAAAGAGGAACCGAGACACTAAAACAACCGAAACCATGGGAGTGGAAGGCTGCACGAAATGCATCAAATACATGCTATTCTTCTTCAACTTTATATTCTGGGTGAGTGCGTATTAGGTGTTTATAACGGATTGTGTGCATGATGTGTGTGTGTGTGTGTGTCTTGTTATAGCAGATGGCTTAAACAATGCGTGTACTGCAGGTCTCGTCGTGCAAAAAGCGGAATTGTGGGTTTTGTTTAAAACGAAGACGACGTGGCCTTCATAACGCAGACAGGGAAGTGTGTGTAAATCAGCCAGTGCGCGAGACTGTAAGAGCTGGGTTAAGCTCGATGTTGTGTCCTGGGATTTGAGTCTGGAGTGGAAATAACGGGTTTAGTGGCACTATACATAGCCATGTATACCATCACAGGGAGCCTGCTGACCGTCTGCGTCGAACGGTGCGCGTTTAGTTCAGTCCGTACATTTTTTATGTATGCATTTATTTATTATTTATTTTTTAAGAAGCTGACCCAGCCTGCAGACCCAGGCTTGTCTGCCTAGAAAACAGAAAGGGTTTTGCACTAAACTTGGTACAGGCTTTATGTTTCACATGCTACACACTATAGAACACACACACACACACACACACACACACTAAAACAGGGTTGGGTATCAATTGAAGCTGCATCAGAAATTCCAGGCTAAGAAGATGTGCAATGTGGCTGGATTTCATTTCATATGAATGAACTTGTGAGTAAGGGTACAAACTTTATTCAGCACTTGAGTCATGTGACTGGTTATGTCTAAAATCAGGAGTCCTGTAAATGTGTGTACAAAGATGTGCCACCCAGATGTTGTGTCTGTGTGTGTGTGTGTGTGTGTGTGTGTGTGGCATAAGCAAGTCTTAAAAATTAACCAGCCATTAACCAGCTTCAGCGCTTACTTTTAATTCATAATAAAATGACTGATGATGACCAGATGTTCTGTCTAAAGAGTTATGAGTCATCAGCGGTGGCTGACGGTGGAAAGTAACCAAACACATGAAAAAGACCTCAAGAGTGCAAGGCAGTTTTTCCACACACAAATTTAACCCCAGATGTTACATTTGTGTATGCAGCTTAATGGCACCGTTTTTGGAGATTCTTTACTTTAAAGCCAGTTTCACACATGCGCTGCAACCCTGAACGTTTCTAGACGTTACCCAGAAGAGCTGTAAGTGAGAAGGTCCGAATCAGGATCAGACTTTAACCAGACTTCACTCCGCCCTGTTACTTAGTACAAAGTCTTTATTGTTTGATTGAGAACAATGATGATGTTCATGTTTTTGGTGCGAAACTGGGTGAAAACAAACATCTGAGGGTGAAGAAGAAGGGTTGTTTACACAAAGATGGCAACAAAGATGTGTAACTGGTGGGATGATGAGAATCGGGAACGTCAGAGCCGACAGAGAAATTGTCAGATAAATTCAAGAAATGGCAATAAACTTGGATGTTTATGTCCAAATTGCTATAGTGATCTCCACAGAGTATGTTTTTTGCTTAAAGGTCTGTCTCCTGTACGTTCTACCCAGTCCACATTGTTGCCTAAACTAAATGGAGAATTTCCATTTCAGTAGGTGAGAACACATCTGATAAGGAAAATCGCCTGTTGAGTGCTCCATGTGTGAAAGGCCGACTTCCAAACACTAGCGTGAACTTTGCGTGCACTTTGCCTTTATAGATGCCCACAGTTGGAAGAGACAGGAAGCTTTGTGGTATTGGCAGCTTTCTCCAACATTGTACACTCAGTGATCACTACAGTGCATTACTGCAGATAATTGTGGCCATCAGTCTACATCATTGACGGATTGCATTCATGTATCTTTTATCTACACTGTCTCCCTGAGGGAAATTTGAGACTGATAGTAGCTAAAGGAGATCTCTTATCTCAAATACCCAACAGGTGGATATGATTTTTCCAGTGGATGTGTACGCTACTGACAGAATTCACGAGAGGATCTGTGTCCTATATTTTCCATTTAGAAAAAGTCCCTACCTGGATGTCTTTAAGTAATAAAAACATTCCTTAAAAAAAAAAAAAAAATTCAGAACAGTATAGAACCATCATGTTAAAGCCATGGTCAGATTCTCACGCTTGAAATTGAACATCATGTTAACATAATATTGAACATGTAATTTTGAGGTGTGGTCTGATTGGAATTGTTGTCGCAGTGTTTGGGCTCTAGCCTTGGGATGCCAGAGGTTCTACAGATTCCTATCTGTGACTCACAGTGTAGAAATAGCCTCCACTGTGACGCGGGTAAGGAAAAGGCGGCTTCCAGGAGGGAAGTGCCTAATAAGAACCGTCAAACTCCTTATAAACGGCACTTCCCAGAATTGACAGGGTATCCAAGAAAGTGCAACAGGATGTCTTGAACTTTATATGTAGGTGTTTTAGCCCACCCTATATCTGATGAAAATGGTTCATGCCAGCTCAGGGCTGTTTTAATCATATTTATTCTACAATAAGTTCAGATGTGCATATTTATCTATTGCTCTGACCTTCAGTCTGTGGAAAACATTTTTCCACAGAACATTTTGTCTTGGGCATAACAGGGACAAGTGATTATCCTAGCCTTTTAGGTCCTCTTGATTATAGTAGAAAATTCACTTTGTTTAAGCAAGATATTCTGGTTTCTCATCCTATAACATATCATCTTTACTATTGCCTAATGGCGATGTGCTTTTATCTGAGGAGAGATGGGATATCAGGCTTCTCACTGCATACTGGGGCAAGCAAATAACACTATAGGCCTAAGGCTGACACAACTATCTGTTTTTTTAAACCTGAGGATATTTAGAGGCAAAGAAATGCACAATGTCCATGTCCAGTTACTTCCTTTTTTCTTATTGTACAATGGCAGGAAAGAGAGACTGCTTACTACATCATGCTTTCTATATTCAGCATTTGAATTCAAGTGACTAAAACATGCTGTTTTTCTGTTGAGCTAGTAACTTTGACCAAAAGACTACATCTGAATCCAGCATTGATTAAAAGTAAAGAACGATTATGTAAGGCATTCATAAAAAAAATGTATGGACTCAAAGTATGAACATGACTTGAATGGCTGAAGGTTTATGAAAACATTCAAGGCCATAAATAAAAAAACAAGGCAAGGCAAGTAAGACTGATCATTCTATCTGACCATAAGTAATAAACAATAGTGTTGTTAATGAAGGAGAATAGAGCTGTCTACACAGTATGAGTCAGCTGTGACTTCAAGTTCCCTTGCATCCATGGTGTCACCACAGCTACACTGTAGTACGTGGTTGCGTGTTATAGGCAGGTTTTCTGTCGCTCAATTCATTCTGCACTGTTCAGTATACTCTACATGGGCGTTACTCTTTTTAGCTTGGTTCCCGGTGGTGTGGTATGGTCACACAAATGACCAAGCTTACTAGAGACTTTGTGCAGATCCACCCATCTGACCACAAATTGGATGGCTTTCTGCTAAAAATGAGATGGCTTGCCCATGTAGACTACACATCAAATGTATTCCTGCTAAAATAGAAGT
This sequence comes from Leptodoras praelongus, assembly GCA_028564905.1. NCBI lineage: Eukaryota > Metazoa > Chordata > Actinopteri > Siluriformes > Doradidae > Leptodoras > Leptodoras praelongus. Next base: position 6,009,919 of record JAOTRJ010000038.1, on the reverse strand, counting down.
TCTCAAGAAAAACGGTTTGTGTATGAGCTGTAAAAAAATGAGTATTTGTAATTTGGTTAAATCTTAGACAGTCCTGTAGCAGCTTGGAAAGTCTAAAACAAAAAGGGTTTAGAACAGAATGAGTGTACAACCGTGCCTTTCTATTACTGGTAGTCTCTATAGTTAATTGCCTCTCATTTCAAACTTTTTTTCACTCTCCCCACCTACGTTGCACTGTGTTTACTCCATAACCTGTCACTGTAGACCACCAGCTCTCATGGAAAATGAATGCTTCCAGCCATTTCACGTAACCTGGGTGTTGGTGGTTATTACTGGTGTATTATTTAGTGGTTAAGAAAAAGATACTCTCAGGTTTAACTCTCCGCTATAAGCCAAAACTAATGGGAGGGGAATATTATGGTCTTGGAGATATTTTAAGCTCTAGGGCAACTGGTAGCTTTCACAAGTCAAGCTAAAGAAACGGTTCCTCCATCTTGTGTAGAGATGAGATCAATGTGCACACTTACAGCTTTCTCCTGCATGCCAGGAAAGTCCCTCCAAAGCACTGTGCTTAACTGGATAAATCACTGTCTGTTCATTGTGTTTCCTCCACTTAGAGGTCAGTCATCTAATACCTGATCATATCGTCTCACATCGTACGTCGTTCATCCAGCTTTCACCTTGCAGAAGAGGTTTTAATCTCGGCAGACTTACTGAAATAAATAATGCATAAGTAAAGTCATTATCTCGCTGTTTACCATTAACGACCCATCTGTATTGACAAAGACATTGAAAAACCACACATCCATTCACTGCCTCTCTGAAGGTGTAATGGTCATGTATTCTACACTGCAGTTGCTCCAAAGTGAATTTGGAACACACTTTTATTGCACACTTGTATATGACCCTGAAATGAAAGTGCAAGCGGTTATAATGTGAAGTCAGAGCGAATCTCTTTGATCATGGTGGTGTAGTTCATTTTATTGCAGTGGAGATATGGATAAGAGATTGACACAACAAGAAAAGTGTGTTACATGTGTTTGCTAAAATTAAAGTCAGTAGCCGATTCTCAATCTGCGTTCTTCTGTGTGTTTGAGAAACTTCATAGTTCGCAGCCATGTACTGTTCCATTCACAAGTCTGCATCTAGACAAGTATAGTTTAAATGCCTGGATGTCTTCTTGCTCCGCCCATGTAAGGATTCATCAGGAGGTGGGTTGTGTGGACTTACGATAGTCAGATATCCCAGAATGCGTTACGCACCATTCTCAGCAGAGGAGAAGTTTTGAAATACTACTGTTCTTGTCTTATGAAATGAAGAATTTTTTTTTCAGTGAGAATGTTATTTAGATTTCAAAGATGTGATTAATTTATCAAGGATGAGCCTACGTGAAAATTTGCTCTGAGATGTGCGGTCACGCTAGCAGGTGAATCAAGTGTGTCAAACACGTCAAATAAGGTGCTGTTCCAGTTACAGAATGACCTAGAGTGTCCTTCTGCCCTCGGGAGTTTGTGCTCCTGAGTTGAACTTCCCATGTGTGTACAACCAAGTACGCAAGTCCAAACTTGATGTACTTTGTATTGAGAAACGCCTAATGTGTCAGATGGCCTTGTGGTTGGTCTGGATGTTTCCGTTTATTTATTTATTTATTTATTGCAACTGAACATGCAGGCCTACAGTTTCACTATCTCCACCTGTACTGACTTGACTAGTCCAAACATGCCTTACATTGTAAGTAACATGAATTATAAACTAGGTTTAATGCTAACTTAATTAGCCCACAATGTGATATACCGGTGAGTGTGTTTCATGTCTTCAACTTCTTGAACGCATACAGTCTAAGCGTAGTCTAACATTCAATGTAAATTTGGGAAGAGACATATTTACAAATATTTTAAACATCCTACGAGAGGTATACACGTAAATGCTCGAGAAAGAGGAAACTAAACCAATTGACATATTTTGAAAATGAGGATATGGAGTTAGAAACTGGATGAAGAAACACAAATGATGTCATTAGATCATTTGAGGTTTCAGAAGAGAGATTGAACATAAAGGTTAAGGTTCTGTCACATGACTCGCTCACTGTAAAAGCATAACTTGGCTGTTACGCTAGGCCAATTTCCTCCATAGTCGTTGGAAAGACTTGCTGGGTATGTAGAATTACGCCTAGGGTTAGAGTTACAGTTGGACTGCTGGCGGATATTAGGTGGTGTGTGTGTTTGTGTGAGTGGGTATGTGTGAATTATGGGAAGCCATAATGTAAATCATACAATGGAAAATCCAGAGCCTCTAAAAGCACTGCGTGTAGACAGCTGGAGTGTAATAACTGCCTGTTCCAGGAATGTAGCCCTTGATTACGTCTAATATGGCAAGATTTTCCTGTGCTTCGTGTTTTATTTTCAGATTTCTGTCAACATAGTCATGGACTTGACCCTTGTTCTTACTAATGATGAGACAAGCACTGGAAAACGGTTTATGTGTCACTGTAAAAGTAGAACAGGACTGAGCATGAGTTAAATGATTGCGTTGCTGAAGATGAGTGTAGTTCCCGGCATGCCTCGTGTTTGCCCGGTCACTGAGCAACGGGTTGCCTGAGCTCTGGAATGGACCAAAATGGAGAGCTAGTGAGGGTGGGGTGGGGGTGGAATCAGAGAGTGTCTATATCAGTCCCACAGACACTTACTCAGGCAGCTTTAAACCCTTTGAGAAGTGGTTGAACCTTATCCCTCTCTGAGGACAGCAATCTGTCGAGGCAACAGTTCAGATTACAGGAATGAATCACTTTTGTTTGCTCTGAATCTTTGCCTTTTTTCCCCCCCAAGAGAAACACATTCCATAGTTTTAGCATTCTCCCAAAGAGAAAAGCATTTCTCAGTTATAAAATAGCCTTACCTGTACTGCTAGCTTGGAGCATGCAAACATGTAAACTTCTTAGGCTTTTATTTGGTTGTGTTACAACATGCTAAAGCTGGGATTAACATTAAATCCCTGGGAGAGGAAAAAATCTTGCCTTCCCACCATGTTTCTTCATTTCATATGGCGCATAAGAGCAGGAAAATCCCTTTAGATTTGACCTACGAGTGGATAATTTTCATTGTGCAGCTGTTCACAGATGTGTGTGTGTGTGAGAGGGAGAGGAGGTATGGGTTGATGATGGGGAGGGGCTTGCTAGTCGCTATAATGAGGTTGGGAGAATGCAAGAGAGTACAATGAGAAATAAAGTAGCAGCTCTTTGTTTTCTGAGCTGTTAGTGAAGAGCCAGAACTGTTCTGGAATTCCTTCTGTAAACTGCCACTCCTTCCCATCCCAGTTCTCTGCTTGGATCTCCCTTCACTCACTCATATAGCGAGCACCCGCTGGGGTCTGGTCTGTCTCCGATCTCCTTTATTTGTGTCCTACATTCCTCCACAGTGTCTGTACACACATGACGAGGTCCAGCTGCCCCAGCAGTGTGTAGCCGTGACTCGACCTGACAGTGATTTATTTGGAAACAGAGGCCCCTTTCCCACTTCTAACAGCCCCCACCCATACAATACCACTCATTGTGAAACTTTATTTAAAATTGTCTGGCTGAGAAGGTGTGTTCTTTTTTTTTTTTTTTTTTTTTTTTTTTCTCAGCCCTAAATAAGGGACGTCCCACTTTTGGAAATGGCCATTTTGTGCTTCTTTGGCTCTGAGCAGAAGTTTCCGTTTTGCTCTTAAAACACAGATCTTAAACTGTGGAGAAACAACATAGTGGACTTGACGTGTGTTCTGATTCATAGGTTCGTGCACAGATGTTGTTTTTCTGCAAGGCTCCTAAAGGAAAGGAAGATAACAGGTTGAGAACAACTGCGATCATTGGGTCACTCAAACCTGCTGACAAAAAGACTGGTTTCACTCTTGTATGCAAGCTGAACTTTGAACTTTGACCCATGCCCATGGTCGAGGGATCACTTTGACAGAGAATGGCCGGAAAGACTCATTATCTATCTATCTATCTCTCTCTCTCTCTCTCTAGCTGGCTGGATGTGTAATCCTGGGTGTCTCTTTGTGGCTTCGTCATGACGAAACAACCAGCAACCTGTTGGTTCTCAAATACGAAGATACAGAGGCCCCCAACACCTTCTACATCAGTAAGCATTCTCATATTTTCAGTGCATCACTATAATATTCATCACAAATCTTACTATTACTCCTCCCCTGTCCCTCTGGACTTTCTATCCATCTTCAACTGAGCAGGTTTGTTATAGTTACTCGTCCTGGAGATGTGCATAACATCAACATTTTGTAGTTTATAGTCCCACAGTTCATGTTCAAGTCTATGCAACTGAGATTTTGATCTGCAAAGTATCTTTAAAGATACTTTATTTTAAAAGGTACAAAGGTATAGTCACTGGCCACTTTAAAAGGAACACCTATACCTCTGTTTGTTCATGCAATTATCCAAACATCACTGAAGATTTTTTTTCTTTGTTTGTTTTTCACACCATTCTATAAGCAGATAAATGCGAATCCCAAGAACTATGCCACAGAAACTGAGATGACATTTTTCCTCATTACACTGTATGATGTGAGCATGAACTGAAGCTCTTTATCTGCATGATTGTAGGGATTGTGCTACTGCCACTTAACTGGCTGATTGTATAATTGCATGAATGTGCAGACGTGTTCTCATTAAAGTGGCCGGTGAGTGTATATTCACATTTCCATGTAAAATATCAGTTAAAGATATACAAAATTGTACCATTATGGGGACTCTTCCACCCCAGGTACGAGTAAAAGTACAGAATTTGAGTTAAAACTGAGGTAGAAACCACACACACCTTTTGACATGCAGCCAAGAGTGTTCTTTTCCAAGCATTGTTCATGTGGTTCATGTGGCAGTGACATTAAGGATCTTCATTATGTTACACAACTGTTTGTGGATTTACATGTTCAATGTCCAAAACAATTAATTTAACTTTTACAGAGCCTAAAAGGTTCCTGATTTGTTTAACTGATGCATTTTGTCCGAGAACAGACTGCTTTTTCTAGTTTAAAAAGAACTTGCACCACAAACCTGTACAGACAGGCACAATCATAACCCTTGCACATGTCTTTGTTCCAGCATGACTGTTTTATTTTATTTAACACTGGATTTGTTTTGATTTTCTTTATATATCAAGCCAAGATGACTAGACATCAGAGGTTACTTTTCTCATTCTGTTATTGGTCCAAAGGTGGACTGTCCCACCACACTCCATTTCATTCTCTGTGGGAAAATATTTGTTTATTCAGGAGTGCCCTACATCTGCTTAACAGCAGGGAGTAACAAATGAGCCAAACAGTATGTCGGCAAAGTAACCATACCATTCCTGATGAGGAACTAAAACTCAACACTAAATGTGTAAATGACAGCTTTTTCAACAATGTTTAAAATATCTTGTCAGTTTGACAGCTGTGTCTTGGCTGTACAGTAAAATGTCTTGTTATGAACTCTTCATGTCATGATAGTTGCATAATGTTTTATAATTTGTGATGGATTGAAATGGTGACTTATGTAGGTATGTAGAACATTGTTGTTGGCAGTCAGTTTATGTGACTGATTCATAAGTTTTTTATCTAGTTTTTAAAGCTCTGTGGGCAACTGCAGCATAACCTTGTACAGTAAACCTGATATTTTTGTATCAAAAAGCAAATTGATGTGTTTATATTAAACATCACCCAAACTGTGTGGTGATGAAAAACTGGATTACTGTCTAGTAGTCTATCTAATTATAAAGGGCTAAACAGAGCTTTGATTAATTGCCTAGTAGTTCAGACCCACCAACTAGTTGATTCTAAAATAATGAATAATTCTACAGATATGTATTTCCTATATTATAGAGATATTGTGTTACATGACAGCACTGTTACAAATCACTATAAAACCATGCCTACAATAGAAGTGCACTTAGAGAGTGTAGACCTTCACCTATGCCAATAGGTAAGTTGTTCTTATGATGGGTTTGCAACAAACTCCTTTCATTTTTGCTTGATCTTTCAAAAATGATGGATGTATCGACATTGTGACTTGAATCTGCTCCAAAACTGAGTAGGTTCTTTCTTACCCATTGCTACACCCTTCCACCAAATTTCATGAAAATCAGTTTGTGGTTCTCCATAATCCTGCTGAAAGTCAGACTAATATACCACCCTGAAAACATAATCCTTAGCAGAGGCAATAAGAGGTATTTATGAACAGCACTCTCTAATCTGACCTCTGCTTCTCCAGTGGATGCACTAAACCCTTACTGTTTTGGTGTGTTCATTATTATAATTTCTTCTTCACTCGCTTCTTTTTGAAGCATTTGTGATGCCTGAAAATGAAAGACATTTGGAGCACACATCAGACCTGCTTAAAATCTAAAAGTTACATAGTGCATGGGCTTGGGTGCAGTGAGGGAACTCTATAGCTCCATAATTATTCTGCCCTTTAAACCTGCCCTTAGGGTTTATATGCATTTACCATATGGGTTTACCAGAAGGGCTTTCTGATTCGCCTCAAATGGAGTCACCAAAGCCTACAAATTAAGTTGCATGATGTTATACTGAAAACGTAGTGGATAAAGGTCTGTGCTGCTTTGGGAGACAGGCCTCAGATTTCATGTAGTTACTCAATAGCTACTTCTGTTCATACCAAATTGGCTTTCATGTAAAATTACCAGCTATATTGAAAAATATGCAGTGCACTTGAACCAGAAGGTTTGTGTGGTTTGCCTTATATGTGTGTAAAGGAATGCCCAATAGGCGATTATTTTGCAAAGGTATAGTTGATCTTTCAAGCATGTCATACATCCGAAGACGATTTGAACTGAATGGGAAAATGACATTTTGAAACATTGAAAGACTCTTCAGTTCACACACATGCTTTTTAATGAGGTATAGTTACATAACCATGCACATTTCCATTTGAGATGGCATTAATCCATTTTGGTTAGCCTTGTTTTGCCCCAAAACCATTCATATCCAACCCCTCCTCTGACCCGTTTTGCCGTTTGTCCTGGCTACGCCCTGCACCACAGAGTGAGGGCCCTGTAACAATGGACCCCTCATTAGCATTGTTTTTACAGTTTTGTTTGGGAAAAGAGTTAATTACAAGAATCTGACAAGGCTCTGTCCAGCCATGTATTTGTACTTAGATTGCTGCTTACTGCTGCAAAATTTTGATTGCTGATTGCTCTCGTGTTTCCTTTATCAGGATATCCTCTGCCCTTTGACTTCCCCTCTAGAAATACGTCACACCGTTTGGTTGTGGGTTTAATTTTGTCAGGTGCCAGGGTGCTCTCAGAAGAGATTGAAGATAGACAGGGATGCCCCTGCTATCATAAAAAAACCCATTTCAGGTAGCATTAACTAAATAGGGAGTTAAAAATGCTAGCTAAGAGATTACTTACATTCTTTTTATACATTATATTGAGCACCTACAAACAAGCATTTTCATTAGTCTTAGCTACATAATTGGTTAAGTAACGTCAGGTAGAAAGTAGGGATGAAACGGTTACTGGTTTCATGTTAAACCATAGTAAAAGTCCTGACGGTGAGTATTACCATTTTAAATTTGAATTATGATTACAATAGCAGTTGCTCACCAAGATTTGAAAACCTCGGAGGCAAATCGGCATTCGCTTGGGGCTTGAAAATAGGCTCTTGATTGCTATGTGTGAATTGTTAAAAAAACACGGTCCGAGAGGCTTGCCGTGAGTCCAGATCTTATATTATGACTGGCGGTGAACGCGGTGTTGAGCTACAGGCAACGAGAACGCAAGATACGGTGTGAAGGGAAACACGGGGGAGGAGGTGTATAGACGTCAACAAGCATGGCTTGTAATGGAGTTTTTGCTTTTGGGCCATGTAGCTTAATCCGTAGTTTATTTTTGTTGTTGGTATTCCTTTCCAGCAAGCACCACAACTTCCAGAAATCAAGTTTAAGTAGAGAAGTATTTTCTGAAATACCCAGTTTCTTTGGGAGTGACTGGACAAAGCTTTCGGTTGTTTTTTTATTTAAAAACTTGGACCCCTCACTTATTGCTGACATCCATTTTTGGAAGAACAAAAACCCAGTCTTACTCAGTTCGTAAGATTGTGTAATGTGTGACCCGCTATTGCTGATCGGTCATGTCATGTGCAAACCACAATGACTTAAAAATTCATGATTACAAGCGAGCAAGCTGTGTAGTTTGAACAGTACAGCAATCTGATGACTTCTAGACTTTGCAACTTAGAAGGAGTCCTTCATATCTACATGGGAGAAGATCATCTGGCATGGAAGCCGTCATGTTCCACTACTACAGTACCTAATTCTGGTCAATGCTCTGCAATGTCTGTTCATACTAATGAATGTCAGTCAGTGCACTGTGTTGTAGCAGCTGAATGGTGCGTCGCTTTAAAATGTTGCTGCCACAATCAATCATGGGACAGTATTATGTGGTTTCGTTTAGTAAAGAATGGTCCAGCGTACCTTATATTAATGGAGATAAGAAAAGAATCATTGAAGCTCCTTTCCTTAGCATTTAGAGAATTCAAGCAGCTCTTATCATGGCTGCCACTTAGATACTTCAGGGTCTTCCTAAGCAATAAAGGCTAATGGAATGCAGACAGTGTCAGGGTTTGTCTGTCTAACTTGCTAATAGCTTGACAGTAATGTAAGCTAAAGCTTTCACTGTTACCTACTCTTGTAAAAACACTACATGTCAATGGTGAAGTGGAGCCTGTTCTTTTTCGTTGCCTCTGAATGCTCATTTGCTATTAAGAATGAATTTCGTATATGTTTGGTAAGGTAGTTATCAGGTACTGATAACTGTGATCATTTTGGTTATAACAGTCGTGATACTACAATTTCATATCTTTTCATCTCTAGTCGAAATTTACACTCACTGTTTATACATGAATTTATATTAGCTGGCTTACTTTAGACACAGGTTAGAAATAGGTTTAGGCAATTTAATAAATAATAAGTGATTATTTATTAAATTATATTACTTATTATTTATTATTTATCAAATGATATTATTTGGGGGGCGGCACGGTGGCGCAGTGGATAGCGCTGTCGCCTCACAGCAAGAAGGACCCGGGTTCGATCCCTGGGTGGGACAACCTGGGAAATTTCTGTGTGGAGTTTGCATGTTCTCCCCGTGTTGGCGTGGGTTTCCTCCGGGTACTCCGGTTTC
>JAOTRJ010000038.1:5875126-5895517 GCA_028564905.1 Leptodoras praelongus | reverse complement strand
CAAGACCAATTGACGCTGTATTGGCCGCAAAAGGAGGCCCTACACCATACTAATAAATTATTGTGGTCTAAAATGACGTGTTTCAGTTTCATTGTCTAACCCCTGTTTATATATAAAACAATGAATCTGTTCATCATGTCTAAAGTTTTAAACTTCATAATCCAATGTATATTGTATTTTTACCATCTGTTATTTCTCATAAATTCTTTTTTTCCCGATGTATGATTTTCTGTACTCAAATGTTATGTTGCGTTATGTTTCACATTTACATCATTTGTCAAATCTAATTCCACGTGTATTGCCTCAGAGTATACACAGCTGCTGGTGTAATTTGAGGATGTGATCTTTTGCAGTGTGCTCCAGGGGGCTGTCTGATAGAGCTCACCACTCAGCTTGTGATTGTCATGACAGGGAAGCAACTGGTGGGAAATATTCAGGAGGCCTTGTTACCGTGAGTGACCCCAGCTTATTATTCACTTTAAAGCATGTTATTTTTTTAACTGTACAAATGATTTAGTGCTTGCAGTGAGCTAATAGAAATTATATGCAGAAAGGATGCCAGATAATAATTAGGGTTAAAGCTTTCTTTGATTTTGTAATTATACACGATAGGACTCAGTTGCTATACTCTTCTACAACCGCAGACACAGGAAGCATTAGCAGTAGTATTACAGTAAATGTTTATGTCACTTGAGAAGTTATCACTTTCTTATGCACAATAAATAATGACCAGGCAATATTATAATTTTTGCATAAACTAATATTCCAGATTCATTTTTATTTATATACTATAATGTTTTGACATTAGGTTACATTTAATATTTATTATACAAATTGTAAATGGTTTGGGTGATATCTGGATTATACTTGATGTGATGCAGCTTTTTCTGTGTGGGATGTTATAAAAGATTATACACATTTTTATAAACAATTACAATTTTTTAAAAGCTGCAAACATGAGACTTGCTTTGGCATTTCGTTTCTCTTGCTCTCATCTATGGCTCTCGCATACTCACAAACTGACATATGTTACACACACTTTTAATAATTGATAGAACCGTGAATTTTACTTTCTATCAGAAAATCCTGAAGTAGAATGTCTGGCCATCAGTTTGTGACCTAAAGTGCAAGTTCTGACTGAATACCATTGAGATCCTGTGTCAAGACCTCCAGTGTAGTCAAGTTAAAACAATGCTACAAAGAGGAGTGGGCCAGAATTCCTCCACAGCAATGCTAAAGACACATTGCAAGTTAGTGCAAATGTTTGATTGCACTTGGTGCCAAGGATAGTATAACTAGTTATTATGTTTAAGGGGCGATTATTTTTCACATGGGTCATATAGGTTTTGAAAAAATCTTTATCTTCAGTAAATGGAATGATCATTTAAAAGCTGGATTTTGTGTTTACTTGTGGTGTCTATCTTATAGCAGAAAGAGCAAAAACAGAAGAAAAATTGGGATTGTGAGAAGAACAATGGGGAGTTTTCACAGCAGTGTAGGCCACATCACATAGCCCTAATCATAAATGCTTGTCATATTCATGCAGAATTGTTTTATTTATTAAAAAATCCTATTAATTAATACTATTTATTAAATAATCATTTAAAGACAGACCAAAATTCAGACCCTGTAGTACACTTTGTTGGATGACTAAAAGTACATTCTTGAATATTTTATTAGGTTAATGTTTTTTAATATTTTATTGGTTTCTAATGAGTAAATCATGCCTTGTACCTATTTATAGGTGTGTACCTGGCCACATACTACCATGAAATTCTCAGTGCTGCAGTGTGAAAAATCCACCATGTGAATAATATCTGGTCATGATGATGGTAGGGAGAGTGGGCAGATTGTGCATGATAACAGCTGTGCTGCAGTCTTTGTGGCACACTTAAATTCACCCGATAAAACAACCAGTTGGTACTATAAACAGTAGGTCCCAGTGTTGGGCCGATGTAGGGGTTTTCCCAGGAACAAGTTGAGCTGTAGATCTGATGAGTATGTCTTTTTAGGAGTGTCAGAGAGCACAAATGAAGGATGGGTTTATTCTAATTATTGTTAATGCTCCTTGCACCTGATTTACTACAGGACAAACTTCTTATTTAATCACAATAGTAGCATGTAATCCCATGAATTATTACAGATGTCTTTAACATTGCATTTTCTAAAGGAAATGATACAATACAAAACCTAACTTGTGTCTGTGAAATCAGGTTACTAAAGAACTGGTGGGTCAGCAGGAAAGGTCGAAACCATCCAGAGAGCCGGTACAGCCGATGGGAGCATGACCATGACTTACAAAGTTTTGGCCAGTTTGGTCTCTTCTACGAGTACCTAGAGATGGGTATGGTTTCACTCATATATAAAAATTTCCACTTATATACACAATAATTGTATTAGTGTAACTCACAAATTGATAAATATAAAACTACAAGGTTTTGTCATTTTTAAGTCACTCTCAAGTAGCCTGCGATGAACATGTTCTAATGTGTATTTTTTAACTTCTTCTTTTAAACAGTGATCCAGTTTGGTTTTATCACATTATTTGTGGCTTCATTTCCCCTCGCTCCACTTCTCGCGCTCTTTAATAACATCCTGGAGGTGCGGGTGGATGCATGGAAGTTCACAACACAGTTCCGTAGGCCTGTGGCCGCCAAGGCACGCAACATTGGAGCCTGGCAGGAGATCCTAAATGTGGTGGCTATTTTATCTGTTGTCACAAATGTGAGTAGCAAAGACTCTCTTTCACTTTCTAAACTGATGATACTTTATTACATACTGCAATTTCTTTACCTTTTGCTAGTAGCCTTATAATTTAGTCTGTAGCCAATCGTTATTATTGTTGTATCCGTCTGTATGATAAAAGAATAATATAAGAACAAATTCTGACATAAGATGCTTGTGTGTTAAATATACACATGTAGTGCATAACTGTATACTAGTGTCAAAGTAGTAAAGTCTTGTAGTAAAGTTTTTACTGCCTATTTGAGGAGTATTAAAAGATCCATTGAAGTAAAACAGAGGAATGTTGGTTTATAATGTTGGTTTATTTTTAGCATGGTGAGTCTAAGTTACTGACTCAGAAGCTCTGTTTAAGAATGAATTAGTGGAACCAAAAACACTGAAATGTTTCTCAGACAAGGAATAAAGTAACTATTCACCACATTACTTACCATGTAATCAGGTTTTTCAGTAGCTGTGTTCAAGTCTTGGGCATATGTGAAGGAATTCTGTAAAGCAAAAAAGCCTTTATAAAGAATGAAATGAAACCTTTCCTATAAAAATGACTTGCACCATAATGCAGAAGACATATAAAATTAACATCTAGACTAAATGTGTATTAAAAATATTAGAATGCCTAAAGTTTTGCCCAGGAGTAGTTGTATGTATTCCAGTAGAACTCAATATAAAATAAATCTCAATTTATATCTAGATAAACCGGTGAAAAAGAAATGCAGTGTGTACTTGCATGTATACTGGCCAGCCTCTTTAATAGGAATGACTGTACACCTGCTCATTAATGCAATTATTCAGTCAGCCAGTGATGACCAGTCAGTATTTTTCCAATCTGTCCAGCTGGGAACCTGAAGACAATATAGCCTCAGATTCCTGTTCTTGGTTGACAGCAGGTAAAACTAAATGTAGTATTCTGCTGTTGTAGCTCATCTGCCTCAGTGTTTGGCACGGTTTGTGTTCCTTTACCATAGCCTCTGCATCAGCTTAAATCAGTCTGGCTATTGTTCTCTGACCTTTCTCATCAACAAGGCATTTCTGCCCATAGAACAAGTTTTTTTGCTCCAGAAAAACTCTGGAGATCAGCAGATTCTGAAATACTCAAACTAATCTGTCTGGCACCACCAAACATTCCATGATCAGAGTCACTGAGATTACATTTTTCCCCATTTCATGCCACTGACGGACAAAAAGATGAATAGACAGATGTGGGTGGGGGATTCTGTTTTCACATGCTGTGCCCTGTTTGTCATCCCAGGCTTTCATCATGGCGTTTACCTCCGATATGATCCCTCGTCTCGTCTACCTGTACGCCTACCACCCTGGTGATGTGGCCACTATGAGAGGCTACATTAACAACAGCCTTTCAGTGTATGAAATCTCCAAACTCAGACAAGAAAACGTACCAGACATTGAGGAGAACCCTTTCTGGTTCAACGATTCCATCATCACTACATGCAGGTATGTGGCCGAGTGTGTATTCATGTATAAGGTCTGTGACGCACCAGACACAGCTTCTGTACAACGTTCTACTCGAATCAATTATAACTGCAGTTCAGAGCCAGCATGCATGTTCTGTGCCTGGCAGTAGTCTGTATTTGCAATCAAAAAGTATGACTCAAGAAGTATGTCTCAATTCGCAAACTACCATAATATACACCACTAGACCACCATATATGTTCATATCAGTAGCTATTGTGGTATAATTTTTATGTACAATTATAGTAGTTGGTTTGGGATCATTAAACAACGCTGAGAACTGTTTATATATTCTGCTTGGAATTTAAACAATTTGCATGAAGATTCTTTTACAAAAATCTAACTTGCTAAAGCAGATGAGCAGATATGGGAAACAATTTGTGTGTATGATCTCATGTCAGTACCCTGCATTTTTATTAAGTAATCTTAGTAACATCTTTCAATGATTCAAATTTTCATGTTATAGATATCGAGACTACCGCTATCCACCAGGTCACCCAAAGGAATACTCACACACCATGCATTTCTGGCATATTCTTGCAGCCAAGATGGCCTTTATTATCATAATGGAGGTGAGAACAGTGGGGTCTCATTTTGTGTTTTACTTTATATCTGGGATTAATCATTGTTTGAAAGTTAGATGTTTGTGTCTGACAATTTTTGTGCCTCCGCCCAGCATGTGGTGTTCGTGGTGAAGTTCTTCATAGCGTGGCTGATCCCTGACGTGCCATCAGATGTTAAGGATCGCATAAAGCACGAGCGCTACCTGGTGCAGGAGTATCTGCATGACTACGACGTGAAGAAGATCACATTGCAACTCAGCCAGAGTCAGAACACAGACCTCTGTCATGCTGCAGAGAGCAGCTCACTGCTCCCTCCAGACAAGCTGGAAGTGCTGTCTGAATGTATCTAAACAGCCTTGAGCCTGCAGGGGCCTGAAGGGACGCTAACCAGTCATGAGTACCTGGAGTACGATCAGCATCAGACCGGGCTGTACTGCATGTGTAATCAAGGAACTAGCCTGTCTGTCTCTTGGACCACAAATAACCTTTCCATTATAAAGAGGATAACGGGGCCAAGCTGGGATCTTGTGGCTCTTGTGCTGTTCGTATTTTGCTCTCATGTTTATACTTACAGTATTTGCCAGTCACCTTTACCCAGAGTGACTTAGATTTATCTCATTTATACAACTGAGCAGTTGCAGGTTAAGGGCCTTGCTCAGGGGTCCAACAGTGGCAGCTTTGTGGTGCTGGGATTTGAACTCCGATCAGTAGTCCAATGTCTTAACCACTGAGCTACCACTGTCCCAGTGCAGTGCACTCTGACTCTTGTCTCTCCAGCATGCAGTGCTCTGTCAGTATTTGTGACTGCTGTGATGAACATGATGTTTGGCAAATTTCATGATTTGGACAGCACTCTGAACTGACTCTGGTCATTTTGCCTAAACCAATGGCAAGTGAAGGTAAAATGTGAGCATTAAAGTATGATTATATGATCTTTAAAGAATTCCTTTAGACAAATAAGCTTAATTATTTTATAATTATTTTATTAATGTTATTCTCTGTTTTCCTTTTTTTCAAATGAAGCTGCCTGGATGTGTTTCACAGTTTGTTTTTTATTTGGTTCTTTGGTTACTTTTGTCTCTCGTTGCAGTTTGCAGAGTTCTGCTGACTCGGTGTGTTTAGAACTTCACCACAGACGCTAATTTCAAATGACTATAGAATAAAACCTTTTGGGGTTGATAGCCATATAAACACTGCAATGATCACAAGTGAAGTGACTAAAATCTTTTTTTCTCTCTTATGCAATATTAGTCTTCTATTTTAACACAATGTGATTGGACCTACAGTATGTTTACTGGGTTGGAATTGTGGAAGAAACAGTTCAATATGTGCAACATTTACATTAAACAGTTCATTTAACTGTTAAATCTGTTTAACAGAGAAAAGCTGTACAGGATTACACTAAACGTTTGATGAACACATGTAAAGAGCTCTTTAGTATAGAGGGATAAATGTATTGAACTACAATGTGTTTGAATAGAAGATGTAAAGATAGATAGTGAGATATAGAGACCTGCATTAAAAAAAAGTAAATACAGAATTTTATATATTCACAGAATCCAAAGAGCAACAAAAGCATCTCTGGAGCTCAAGAATATACAATCTTTGTTCTTATATGCCACAATCTCTATTACAAGTAGTATAACTTAACAAAAAAGAAATGTCAGAGAATTAGCTAAGTGCTATGTTAAATTCCAAACAATTAGTAGTAGTAGTTTGATTCTTAGCAGTTCAGGTTTCAGACAATCCTGTGTTTATAGGCCTCAGAGATGAGCTCTGCAGGACTGAATAAGGTTCCAGGAAGTTTCTTCTAATGGTTGAAAGATACACTGTTACATTTTTCACAGTTCTACACAGACTACAATTGTTCATCACTTCTACTAGTCTTATTTATTTGTTCCGTCATGATGTTAAACTGTCTTTGCATATATTTGCAGTTGTGTATGTTGGCATTATATCTTTTGAAACTTATTTTGAAGATGACATTTGGATTTTTTTCATTTTGTGTTGTTGCTGAATGGTAACTCATAAGACTCAAAATATCTGTAAAAGAAATGGATTGTTCCATGCTAAAGGTTGATTTAGTGAAATATAAAGCCCCGTATAGCTTGCGATATAAGTGTATATCTCAGGGAAGTTAAGCTTCCAGTGATCAGAATCAGCTGATGTGTGTTGTTTGTATATCTTTATATGTTAGATATAACAGAATTGAATAATGGTGCTATGTAGCCATTTAATTGTTTGTATGTGATCTTATGACCCATGTTCCTACTACCTGAGTTGCATGACTCTTAAAATAAACCTAGACAATTTTTCATATCGGCTACTGAATCTCAATTTGCCTTTTAGCTGAAATGTGCCGAAATATAACAGCTTAGAGGAAATAGTCGTGTGTATTGTATGTGAATAATCAACTAACATGTTGATCAGAGAAACCGGTGAGATGAACTTTTGTGCGCATGCCCTTAGAGTGTCCGCCAGATGGCGCTACATGCTCACGTACAGCTGGTCCAACTACCTGTTTGCTGTTTTACGTGGCTTTCCTTGTTCTCACTACATGCAGTTTCGTGTGTCTTTGGTTTAGTCTGTGATTTAGCACACACTTGCGCGTTGCATAAGGTTAATTTTGAAGGCTTTTTCCCCTCATTGCTGCTTAGGTGATGCTGTGCGTGTGTAACAGTTCTGTAGGCTGCATTGCTCTGTTAGTGGCAGCGTCTTTGATGCGTGTTCATAGTCGCGCTGCTTGCACACATTTCACCTGCTGCAGACAAGGAGACGCTTTGCTGAGCTGAGCTTGAATTATTAATACTTTTTTTTTTCCGTCCACAGAAGCGAGATCTCGGAGGGGGAAACACTCCTCATTCGGTTTCCATAGCACCGCCCCCAGGAGGCTCTCCTGGCCTTTCATATAATAAACAACCAGTGAGATTGAAAGCACGCATGTGTCCCCGTGCTTTAAAAACGAGCTCTTTTTGTCGCAGTAATGCAGTTCCCAGCCAAAAAAAGCAGCCGGGAACGTTTGAAAATGAAGGAATTGCGAATGTTCGCCGTGATGTCTAACCCCTCCCAGTTAAAGTGGGCAGATAGTCGTGTGAGTGGGAGGAAGGGAGGGAGGGAAGGAGGGAAGGAAGGAGGGAGGGGTGCTGTCTAGATTGTAGCGCGCGCGCCGGTGCATAAGCGACGGGCAGCACGCGCCGTATCGCTGACCTTGGTGCTGAAAGCGGTTTCAATGCACCACATAGGCTAAGATAAACCGGAAACTTCCTTTCCAGTCGCTCATTGTATTCATCGTCTGTTTAGATTTTTTTTCCCACCAAACTTTTTTTCCCCCCATTCGTTTTAAAAGCAGTCGTCGGCTTTGACGTGAACATCAAATGCATTTGCTCGCACCGAGATGGCAGTGAAAACGCTCACGGTGCGTAAGAAGAGCGTGTTGATCATTCCGCACAGAGAGAGCCACTCCACTTCTGATTTCTCCTCTCATATATAGGTGGTTTTTTTTTCCACTTTTGGTGTCTGAGGACTATTTGTGTTTCTTTAGCTATCTGTCCGACTTAATCACAGATCTGCTGGGTGTCTATCCGGTATGTCCGATCAGCTCATCCGTGACATGATACTTTAAGACTAACGAAAAGAAAACGAGGGATTATTATATTTGGACATGGATACTCCGAAGGAGCCCGGGTTTGTGCCCAGCAAAGAGGGTTTCAAGCAACTAGCAGGGAAGACGCTGGGTCATGTGTACAAGTAAGATCAAATAATCATCTTCTGTTGATTTCAACTTGAAACCTTTTGCATTTCATTGCATGTCCGTGCGCAGCAAATACATGCTGGAAATGTTTATAACGCTTGGTAAAGGATGTCACGACATTTTTGAAAATACATTTGCAACGTAGTCACGCGGTTGTTTAAAGGTGTGTGTGTGCGTGTGTGTGTGCGCGCGCGCTGTGTAGTGTATAAATGTTTAGCATGTAGAAGAGATTTTCAAGAGAGAAAACCTGAAGTGTAATTTACGAGCGAATTCCCCTGCTGATACCTTTTCACTCAGAGGTCTTTGAATAAATCACATAAATAAATTCTCCTTCACTGTATGCAAAATGAAACCCATTTGTTCATTTTGTACGCGTGTATTTACACACAAATTCGTTCACATATACTGAGCTATTGTTGCTGAGTGAGTGATTTTTTTTCTAATCTTCAGCAATTTACATTTTTTCGATTGAATAATGAAAATTGATATTTTGCTATTTTTTTATGGGTTTTTTTTAAATAGTTGTCCATGTTACACAGGCATCGAATTCGATTATTTAACACCTCACATTATACTGGGACCTTGACTTGACTTGACGTCGAACATGCTCAGAGAACAAATGACATTTCTGCAGGTCATTAACTTGCTCTAAATAATGCATTAATACAGAGTAAAAAGCAATACAAATAAAAATATGAATGTGATTTTTTTTTTCATAGCATGATTTTGATGAAATTGGTTTGCGTGAAGATTTTCTCTATTTGGGTGATTAATCTGCCTGCATGGCTTCATGTGCTGTCCGTGCAACTGTTCTGTAAAATAAAACAGTTGTATGGCATGCTGGAATACATTTGTTAACAATTATGCCTATACATTTACTGAAATATTTTCTTTTTTATTTTGCTCGTCGTTGAAAGTTGTAATTGTGAAGCTTGTGTGAATGCAAATAAGGGCGAAGGTGAACGAAATGCTGCAATGCGGTACAGAGAGAGAGAGATGAGGCCTTCGGCGCTCCGCCTGAATCCTCTGCGTTTCCTCACCTTGATTTTAGCGTTAATAAGAATTATTTCTACACTGTGCTTATTTCTAAGAATATTGTAAGACGCATAATAAAGTAGGCCTTTAGGATAAATGTCAGGAGATGCTAAAATGGTACCCATGATAATTGTAGTCTCTTTAATAAATTTGAATAAAGCTAGATTAAAATAGCATTAAGTATTCGAATAGAATAACATGTGCTGATAAAAGCTTCATTATAATTATACTTTTGTCTACATTATTTAGCCTAAACTGGCCTATGCACTGGTTAATCATCTAGCGTTTTGGTTACCCTCTCTGCACCTGGCATTGGGTCAATCTTTTTTTTTTACCAAGTTCATCCGACAATGGCATTTTTTCCGGTGTAGGGTGTTGGAGAAGAGACAAAAACCTGGGGAAAATATTGAATTAACGGAAGATGGCCGACCGGCGCAGAGAAGTGAGAGGAAGACGCCCTTATGTGATTGCACGTGCTTTGGCCTCCCGCGCCGCTACATCATCGCCATCATGAGCGGCCTCGGCTTTTGCATCTCTTTTGGTATTCGGTGCAATCTGGGCGTGGCCATTGTGAGCATGGTGAACAACAGCACCATTCACCAGAACGGCAAAATCATCATCAAAGAGGTGCGTGCGCGTCCATGGAATTTCTTCCAAGGTGTTACGTCGACGTCATCTACGTGGTTCCCTCCTTCTTCTACACACACGCACACACACACACACACACACACACACGCACACTTTTGTCTTACTACTCTTGTGAGGGACTTCCGGCCATTAACTGACTTAATTAAAAATAAAATGCAGGTTTTGTTAAAAAAATGTTTTTAAAAAAAAAAAAGCTTTTCAAAAATTTTCCCGGACAGTTATTCCTTTTCCTATCCTTCTCGAGACATTTGCTTTACACCATTCAATGTTTGAGTCTTATAGGCTTAGTCTGATTTATTTATTTATTTATTTGCATTGACCTGTCTGATTTTAAAGTTCGGCTTTCCATCCATTCATCAATGTAATTTATGCAGTTTATGCCCTGGGATGTGAAAATTCAAACTTTGTAAATTCAAATAATTTTTAAAGGATAAGCTATTATTATTATTATTATTATTATTATTATTATTATTATTATTAAATGCTGCTTAATTGAACGAAAAAATAAATACCTAGAAATTTTTAAGCATAAGCCGGCCATAATACATATTTATTATTTATTTATTGATCCAGTTTCGAAAATAGCTGAGTGTTTTGTGTTTGGGAACGCTGTTCCATCTCCTCTGTTTCTCAGAAAGCTAAGTTTAACTGGGACCCGGAGACAGTGGGGATGATCCACGGCTCATTCTTCTGGGGTTATATAGTGACCCAAATCCCTGGAGGGTACATATCATCACGATTAGCAGCCAACAGGTAAATCTGACATTTAGTTATCTACACCATAGCCGACTTATTTATCCTATCCGTCATGCGTGGGTATTTTTAGTATTTTTTCCAGCTGTCCTGTATTATCACGTGCTTTCATACAAATGTATTAGCTTGATTTAAATGGTGCTGCAGGTGTATTATAACCGGGTTCAGCGGCATCCAGTATTTAGATTTCTATTCCATTTTTGTTTGTAACGCATTTTGAAAAAAAAAAAAGATATAATTACAAAACAATGTCTAACATTTTTCTTTGCTCATTGATTGGTAAATAGGAGTAAAAATAATAAGAATAATAACAAAAAATCAAAGACATTTTATTTTTTTAATCAGGTAATGTAGCGGGGACGTTGCCCTTGGCTTTGTGACAGAACACACAAGGGGAAGTGGGCTTTGGCTTTCTCCACCTGTTAATGAGATCCCGCGGGAGCACCGTGTCTAATCCGCTCAGTGAGGAGGGGGGGGGGCTTACCCATGCCCCACAGGACTTACCCATGCCCCTTCATACTGCAAATGCAATACTGAGATGGAGATTTCTTTATAGCCCTTTCTCTCTGAGCTTGTAGTTTTGTATTGCTACTAAGGCAGCAAAAAGCTGGGCGTTTGGGCTTTCTGATGAAAAAAAAACTGGCACACATGAACATCTTGTACCTCGTATATCCATTCGATCTACAGGTTAATAAACATAAACGGCACGTTTTGTAACTCAGTCTAATTGTGTTTAGGATATTGTCCTGAAAGGTCAGCCTAGCAAAAAGCAAATCCTTGCATTCAGTTCTGTTTTTCATGCCTTTTCCTGTTTTGAAGATACATACTAATTTGTATTGAAATAAATTAAAGCCATCAAGAATAAAGGCCTCCTCCTTTTGCAATAATGTTCCTTTTGACGTGTCCAAATAAAAATAAAGATATGCAATATATAGCAAAGGCAATATGTATTAGCAAAGCTTCGATCATATACCAGTGATATATGCGGCGTGATGTGCTATTTCCTATAAATATAGGCTGCGTTTATTATGCATTGTATTTTATTATAGCCGCATAGAAAACTATAATTTAAATTCTATTTTACATTTGTTTTGATTTTGCCTCTTGGCAAACGTTTTCTTATGCAGTTGCATAAAGTGATGGTGTGTTTCTCTTGTCAGAGTGTTTGGGGCGGCCATCGTTCTCACCTCCACCCTCAACATGTTCATCCCGTCAGCTGCGCGCGTGCACTACGGCTGCGTTATATTCGTCAGGATATTGCAAGGGCTCGTGGAGGTAAGCAGGTCACGCGTACTACTGAACTGACTTCTGCACTACTGCAGGGCATGTAACAAAAAAAAACAAAACAAGGGTAAGTGACAGCAACAGACAGTAACAGACAGCGACAAAGTTTTCAGTCCCATTTCCTTGACCATTCATCTTAGAGTGCAAACATTAAAAATCCCTTTTCACTCAGTACCATTGGAAAAACCAATCAGCTTTCAGTGTACAAATATCCAGTGACTGACCTGGACAATGTGTAGCATAGAAATTCACACAATTAAACATAATAATTAAACTAAAAATATGGAATATTTGGCAATTTGCCAGGAATTGGATGCATGAACATACTGTCCACATACAGAGTATTAATGAAAATGTTTAGAGAGTAAGGAAGTCATAAAAGATCGCCATTTCAGAATTGCGCCTTCCTGCATGATTTCTGAGAGCAACCTACAACTTCCACCAGTTGTCACTGATATTACAATTGAAATTGTGTGCTGTGCTCAAATGAGACCTAAATCAACATTGTAGGTTTTCACATCATATGGCTACTATCCCTAAGTAAACTCCCAAAGTCTAGGCTTTTGTGAAATACAAAATAAGTACCACAATATTTCATCCCAAAACCTGCTTGCCTCTGCCAGGCCTTAGATGAAACTATTACATTTACAGCATTTGGCAGACACCCTTATTCAGAGTGACTTACATTTATCTTATTTACATACATGAGCAATTGTGGGTTAAGGACCTTGCTCAAGGGCCCAGCAGTGACAGATTGGTGGTGCTGGGATTTGAACTACTGGATAGCCTTCCAGTCAGTAGTCCAATGTCTTAACCACTGAGCTACCACTGCCCCCAAACATACACCCAAAACTTACACCAGAATGTTTGCAGTAAACACAAAATTTAGCAAAGTTCCACCATGTTCCTGTCTAGATTTGGACCTTAACTTTGGACCTTAGTGAATGTCTGGGGTTCAGATTAAGGACAGGTGCAAGTCTAAAATGATAAAGCTGCTAGAAAGGTTTCTCTCGAAGAGTGGTCCATTTTCTTACTTTATTAGAGGTTACAGAAAGAACCCAGTGTTTTAATTATCTTCAGGAAAGTCGTCAGAAATATTGACTGTGCAAGTGTAAATGCTGGTCATTTGGAACCAATATATTACAGAAAAACAAACACAGCATGTCCTTATGTGGTTAGAATGATAATTTCAGTCAGTGCATGTGTTGTTTACATATACAGTCTTTGACAGCTTTTGTGAAGGATGCCAATAATTCTGGAGTGGATTCCAGACATACAGTACTACTGTATATCAGTATATTGCTGCTTATAACATTGGCACAATGCCTTTGGTAGAAGACATTTGAGGGTGTTTTGTAGAATGTTCACAGGTGATGAACAAAACATGATAGCAATTAATCAAGGTTTGAGGGAATCTCTCAGTAATGAGCATGGATCTTAGAGCTTGATTGTGGTTGCTGTGTGTTCAAACTATGCTGACTTGTGTCTGATATTTAAATTCAGATGAACTGAGATAAACTGGTCAGTGTTACATATAAAGCACATTAACGTGGTAACACCTAGTATTGACTTTAGAATTGTATGGTAACTATAATAAAGAACTGACACAATGATACTGAATATTCCACTATTGCTGGTTCATGTGTAAAATCTGCTGCCTATGGTTTATGTTCTAATAAGTCTACAGTATACCTTCAAATACAAATCTGCAAATCTGTTCAGACAGTTAAGGGTTTCAAATCAATCAATTTTATTCAATATCATGGCAAGATGTGAGCTAGAAATAGAATTGCAATATTTACTTTAAGTAATTCATATCTTTAAATCATTATACTTATTGACAGGGAGTGACATACCCAGCATGCCATGGGATTTGGAGTAAATGGGCTCCACCTCTGGAGAGGAGTCGCTTGGCCACCACTTCCTTTTGTGGTAAGCAGAGAGAAATTCATGTCAGAAATTACAAATGTGCTATTTGTGCTTGTTTTTGATTAATTTCATTAAAAAGGTTGGATATTCCAATGGTCCATATTCATCATAGTCCACTTGTACAATCAGTTCTTATAGAGTCAGATTCCTTGTCTGTTATTCAAATAAAAATGGAGAACTTTTCTGTCTTTAGAAAACGTCCATCTCTTTACCACTAGTTGTTATGATGAATGGCTGCTGACAATTTGTGACTTGTTTAGGCTTATGTACTATCACTCTTACGAAAGAAGGTTCCATCTAGCACCTTTCTGGGGGAACCTTTGTTTGTAGATGGCTCACTGCAAATGTGCTGACGTATATTCACATTAAGTGTTACCATACATTAAATCAATAATGGTGTAGTGGTGCAGTGAGTAGTGATGCTACCTGGCAGCTCCCGGGGCCTTGGTTGCATCCTGAGATCAGGTTATTGCCTATGTATAGTTTTGCATGTCTCCATATGTGTATGTAGTTTTCCTCTGGGTTCTCTGGTTTCCTCCCACCTTGCAAACCATGATAAATTATGGACCTGCTATGATAAAATTTCCATTAGGTGAAAGGGCATGTTTGTGCATGGTGTCCTCCATTGGACTGGCACTCAATCTAGATGTAGTCCCATCTCCCTACCAGTGTGCCTGGGATAGACTATCCATCCACTGTAAGCCTGATTCTGGTACTGAAGATGATCAGTGAATAAGTAATTTATTGTCATTTTATTGGCTTGCCTGATAAAGTTAATCGAAAGCAGTACATGGTTATCACATAACATTCAGTTATTCATCTTCAGGCATATTTTTCAGTAACTACGCTAAAACTAGCCATGTAGTAAAGCCATGTATATACAAACATGAGCAAAGCAAGTCTGTATAAGGGGGCCATTTTCTAGCTTCATTTCTGTAATTCATCTATACATGAACCGATGCCACAGATGCTCCCTTTCTGATCGTGTTACAATGTTCCATCCACAAATGTCATTTCCCTGTGGAGCAGCTCAGTATGAACTGATTTTTCTGAAATCAATCCCATTTCCCTTTAATAGCTTGTCATTGTATATATATATAAGAGTATATTTTAATCTCCTCTCTGCTGACCCTGCCATTTATGTAGGATCCTATGCTGGTGCAGTCGTGGCCATGCCTCTGGCAGGGATTCTGGTGCAGTACACTGGCTGGTCCTCTGTCTTCTATGTATATGGTAAGTTTAGTGATTTCACATATTAGACTGTATTTATTTACTTTTAATATAAATGTGTGGACTATTTACTGATATATACATAGATTTTACCTAAATGGACCATTGTTTCTGTCTGTGTCAAGTCAGAGTGTGATTGAGCTGTAACCATACAGTGGTATAGATTATTATTTGACACTCTATTGATTTTTCCTCTGTTTCCATGGGTCTGTCCTCATGCTGACACTCCATGTGTCAATCATAGAGACTCACTCGACCTTTCAGAATGCACCAGAATAGTGATTTAAAAAAAATGGAAACTTAAATGGCTTTTTCATTTTCCTCCTGTTTTTTTGTTTCAGGGAGTTTTGGCCTTGTGTGGTACATGTTCTGGATCTTGGTGTCCTATGAGAGTCCTGCTGAGCATCCTACGATCACAGACGAGGAACGCTGCTACATTGAAGAAAGCATCGGAGAGAGTGCCAAACTGCTAGGCCCTGCTGAGGTGAGGGATATTATAATGGATGATTAGTAAAGGATGGCACTCTCTTTAAAACACTAAACAAACTTATCAGTTTTTGTTTGACAACTGATTGATTTGTGATTAAACCTGTTCAAGAAGATAAGTTTTCAACCAGAAAGAAAGAAGGTCTGGTGCTTATTTACTTTAAAAATAATTGATATCATGGTAAAAAAAAAACAGCTAAAGGCATTTTAGCTTTAAAAAACTTCCTAGCTTTCCTCAAATCAGTCTCTTTGAAGAATAGCAGGGACATTACTCATTTTGCTCCCCTGTGTGTTCTCTGTCCTTTACATCTATCACATGCAATCCTGCTTACTCATTACCATAATGAGAAAAGTGTTCTCTTGAAGAAAGTGTTCTTCAAGCTTACAGTAAACCTCAAGGGGGTTGAATTGTGCTTAGCTAAAGGAAATTAAGGCTAGTTGCCACTCAGTTTAAAGTTAAAAACTTGTCTATTCCATATTTAATTGTAGGTTCAGACATATTGGTTTGGTGGTAAACAATCAAGCAGTATAAACTGAGGATGCAGTCTCTTCCCTGTGCAAAAGTATGTATTTGATTACCTAATATTATGTTGATTTTTAGCTGCCTTAGAAAAAGCAAATATTGCTGCCATTTACAACTTGACTCTTTCTTAATGTCACCTTCTCCCACAGAGCAGGAGGTTGAGATACAAACAAATATTGACTAGGCCTTAGCAAAGGTTTCTTTGAAAGTGTTTTTAGCAGTGAGTGCAGGATGTACGTTTTAAAATGAATTCTCATGTAAATATGATTATTAACTTATTCTGAGAGGTAGAAATAAGTCAGTGTTTAATCAAACTTTCATCACTGTGTGAAATCTCTACCCTCAGAAATTCAAGACACCCTGGAGGAAGTTCTTCACCTCAATGCCTGTCTATGCAATCATCGTGGCCAATTTCTGCAGAAGCTGGACCTTCTACCTGCTGCTTATCAGCCAGCCGGCATACTTCGAAGAAGTGTTTGGCTTTGAGATCAGCAAGGTAAGAGCACACTCAGCTGCTGTAGTTTCTCACATTTTTGCATGTATTTATGTGATGAGGAACCTCCAGCTTTGCCCTTTAATGCCTGTGTGTTTGTGGTCAAAATTAGTTAACAAAGCTGTGACCTTCAGCATTCCCAACGGTGTTAACTGGTGTAATGAATTATTCATTAGTGTTTTGTCACGAAAGCCAGCATTTGCATCTCATTTACTTATTCTCTCCTCTCCTATCTCCAGAAGAAAACACCTAAAGTGTGAACAGTAATTAATGTCATTACACTGATTTCTTGATGATATACTGGTGGTGATTCATTGCAGATTACAGCATTGGTTTTGAATTATGATACTTAATTTGTGTATAATTTAACTCGGATTGGTTATCCAAAGAAGGACACAAGGATTTCAAATAGGTTATCCATTTGTATTATACATACATGTAACATGTTTTATTATACATACATGTAACATGTTTTATTATACATACATGTAACATACATTTTTGTGATTTTTGCTGACTCAATCCTTATGTTCAGTTCAAACCAAAGGAACATTTGCCAAAATGGGACCAACTTGATGATTTTTTGGCTTTCTATAATGAATATTTATTTGAAAAACTAGAAGAATCCTTAGGTATAGTTATATTACATTGAGTATATTCAGATAATTTGGATCAGAATTGGATCTGAAACAGATTTTAGTGACATTCTTTCCCAAGCATATCAATGTATCTCCCTATTTCAAGTAATGTTGATTATTCTGCTAGAAATTGAGACAGAGCTGAGATATATATGGAAATAAGACTTTCCTTACTGAGTTTAATTAGACATAACTGTTTTGCTTTTAAGGTTGGCATGCTGTCAGCCCTTCCTCATCTGGTGATGACCATCATCGTGCCCATCGGAGGGCAGATAGCAGATTTCCTGCGTAGTAAGAACCTCATGTCTACCACCAATGTCAGAAAGATCATGAACTGTGGAGGTGTGTATTGTCACTACACTGTCCAAAATGTCCATGTAGGTTATTTGAGCTTCCTTTAGTACTATTATTAAAACTGATTTAAAAAGAAATGCTTATCAAATTGCATCAGATATGTGGCCTTATCTAAAATGTTAACAGAACTAGTCTTGTTAGGTCCTAAAAAAAAAGGTTGCATGTTTTTCAACAGATTCAACAGGGGAATGAGTCACTTCTCATTCTCTAATCACTTATTTTTAAGCAATTTTTGTGCATGGCTATTGTCTGGAAATAAAAACATGCCACCATATATAGATCTCAGAACCATCCACTGATGAAAACAATGAAATATTTCCACATTACTGAGTGTACTGAAAAAATTTTTTACTTGGCAGTTTCACACGAGTCTGTACCACAGAATTACTGATAGGTTAAAAATAGTATAATATTTTATTGTCTTGATTTTTTTTAACAAACTCTCATTTCTAGGCTTTGGTATGGAGGCTACTCTGCTGCTAATAGTAGGATACTCTCACAGTAAAGGCGTGGCCATCTCATTCCTAGTGCTAGCTGTGGGCTTCAGTGGATTTGCTATATCAGGTGAGTCAATTTATACAGAAAGATTATAAAATATGATTTTGCACTGATTTTGAATATGACTTTGCTTGACAAGAAAAGGAAGACTGAAATCTCTGTGGAAAATGTGACATTTTAATACAAAAGTGCACTTCACACTTTCTATGTAGTGTTCTATAGACAGAATTGACCACATTTTTAAAATAGAAATTGTAATTTACTGTACACCAAAACTGCAGGTGAAAATCAATTACCCAAGATGGTCTTCACAGTAAATTTGGTTTATAACAAATCAAGCAAACGAACAAAAAAACATTCACCATAACTAGGGCTTCATTTCAGTTCAGTGTTCTCTTAGTGTTTTTTGGTCGGTTCTCTGCAGCTGGAGACGAGAGTGTATTTCTACTGCGCCTGTTAAATAATTCATCCTCTCTTTCCCCTGAGAGCTGCCTTACTGCCTGCGCAGGCAGACACAACCCACTGAGCGGGAGGTGGGGGAGCTCCACCGCTCTACAAGATGGCTGCATCTATTTTTAGTCAGATTTTCTAGCAGAATGTCAGAGATACTGAAAAAGACACACCCTAGAGTGGATGAGGGAAGAAATGCAGTATATTAATGCAGAATGCGGTTTCTGTAACTTCAGCCGTGTGAGTTGAGGACAGAATGTCACTGATTATATAAATGACGTTAATAACTTGCCGTAACCTTTCAGTCCTTGAAACCTTTCACTCCAATTAGTTCTTCATGATGCCTTGAAATTAATCATTCACTGTGGTTGAAAATTAAATAAGCAAAGGAGTGTGACCCAGCAGTGTCCCCTGGTGTATTCCAAAAATCTACTATGCAGAAAAAAAACATGAATCATTTAGTCAGCCTTACTAGATACTGAATTATTGTAATAGTCTTAATAAATCTAATATCTACTTATGTTATGAACTTAAAAAGATGTCATTCATGGGTCAGATTTGGCTGTCATATTTTCGCAAGACTAAAACTACTAATGAAATCTGTGCATTTCTACATAACCTGGCACATCCAGTCCAACTTGGTATAAATTACAAGAATGAAATAAAAAATATTGACAAGACACCTTCAGAGATTAAAAGAAGATGACAGAAAATCGTTTTTACAAGGGGTTATATTAATCTTTTTTTATTTGTACTGATCATAATTTCAAATGTTTACCTTACCTTCTCTTTAGGCTTTAATGTCAACCACTTAGACATTGCTCCACGTTATGCCAGTATACTAATGGGCATCTCAAATGGAGTGGGAACCCTGTCAGGCATGGTGTGCCCTCTGATTGTCGGTGCTATGACCAAAAATAAGGTAGGAACATCTTAAAAGTATATATGATCACAAAATATGTGCTCTGTGTTCAGTAATGCATTTTCTTTCTTTCTTTCTTTTTCTTTTTCTTGCAAATTTATCACATCCTTTGTTTTGGTGTGTAGACCTGAAATGTTGGGTTTATGTTTTACTATACAGTATTTTTCTCATTCTCTTGAGAGGTTAGTGGTTATGTGCCATGCTGATGTCACAGGAGGACATTGTTCTTGCTTGTACAATTACAACAGTGTTTAATAAGAGAGAGAAAAAAAACATAAGGGATAACAGTCAGGTTCTCATGCCTCTGTTACCATTTTATGTGATGTTCATTGCCATATTAATGCAAAATCTAACACAGAGGTTGTGGAGACTGCAAAGTTTGGCTACAAATGTCCAGAAGGTGTTCAGCTATAGAGCACATTTGTTCTGAGATACGGCTCATCTACATACTGATTTATGAGATGACAAGCACAATGATGTTGATGGCAGAAATAAAATGAATATTAAAGCTTTGGAAGCTGATTTGTTTAAGCAGAGTGTACAGAAGAGCTGGACAGACTAAAGGGCTAAAGCAATGCTGCATCCCACTGGTGCTATAACACTATCAGCATTGTGAAAATTG
>JAOTRJ010000038.1:5829687-5840321 GCA_028564905.1 Leptodoras praelongus | reverse complement strand
GAGAATCTACAATGTAAATAGTCATGAAAATAAAGAAAATGCATTGAATGAGAAGGTGTGTCCAAACTTTTGGCCTGGACTGTATATATAAATGAATGTTATATATAAACCGAATAATAACTAAACTGAATGTCATTCCCTCGTTCCCTTCTGTATTATCAGGCCTAACTTGATGCATGTGCATACCCACAGATGACACAACCATAAGCCATACTTTAGACTCAACTTGGACATGCAAAAAATGACTTGTGACCATCTTTGTTCCATACTCCTGTGTATAGTTTTCACTATAAACCTGATGCAAATTGTTCCAGACATTCACAATATAATGCTGATACCAAATCACTGTTGATTTACAGTTTCTCAGTGTAATGTCTGTCTACTTTTTCAGGAATTAATATAACAGCAGAGAACTTCATGGACATGCTGGAGACTGGAGTTGTGCTCTGCAAGCTGGCTGAAGAGTTACAGGAGAGGATGATTCTGGCTAGCAATGGCAAGGTGCTCATACCAAAACACTTAACCCTCACAATCATGTGCAGCTCAGTCAGCTGTTGATGTTTGTTAAACTCTGGGGTTATTCTAACAACACAGTTGTAAGTCTGAGCTACATCTAACATCTCAGATGTTAGCAATATAAACATTTTCATGGAAATAGCTACACCTTAGCATGTTGATGGCAGGTATTCCTTGAATTATTCCTTGAAGCAGAAAATGGATGCAAGACAGCACACTAAAGAATAGAGAGAATAAAAAAAATCCCTGGTTGGCTTCATCCCCCATCTTATGAGCCATCTGTGTGTCTCGTTTCTACTGCTGCTTCTGTCTGCATCTCTTTCCATCATCTGCTGAAAAAAGAAAGCAGATAATGATGCTGAAACATTTAGAAGAACATCTGCTTAAATGTGTTTATTGTAAAATATATACAGTAGCTTTCAGACAGGTTTTCATTGAGGTTCTTTAGCTTTATCCCATTTATATATTATTATGCCTATTTAGGTGTTTCTAAATGTGTTCGTCATTAAAAGGCATATTGTTATTACACTTGTTTGCTGTGTGCTTTGTAGCCCTTTATCCGACGTGTGATTTCCTGGAGAGCCGATGCAGCTCCTGGTTCATTTTTTGCCCGAGACAACACGGCCAACTTCCTGTACTGGTGCCGTAAAATTGGCGTAGGGTCATCCCATCTTTTTGAGTCGGAAGATCTGGGTAGGTATTTTTGAAAATTTCCTATAAATATAGATTCATAATACTCTTGAATATTAGCTTAATACTCATAATACTCTTTAATATATGAATATTTAATGTATAGCTAAGATTGGTTTTTATTCTATCATTAAACATGTAGCTTGATCAGGATT
Organism: Leptodoras praelongus; assembly: GCA_028564905.1. Classification (NCBI taxonomy): domain Eukaryota; kingdom Metazoa; phylum Chordata; class Actinopteri; order Siluriformes; family Doradidae; genus Leptodoras; species Leptodoras praelongus. The sequence goes on along the minus strand of JAOTRJ010000038.1, from coordinate 5,838,960 downwards.
AAGTTGTATATTTGCCAATGACATGTAAAACCACTGTAAAATTACAGCAGTTAGTTTCTACACTAATACATGTATGACAGCTGAAGTCATATCATTTTGTCTAAATGTATCACAGAGTTCTAGTGACAGAAAAAACCCCAGCAGGCATCACAGTGATGCCACTGAAAGTTCAATAAGAACCTTATTGTGCAGTTCCCATCTCCCAGCACAAATAATCTCAGTTTGTGATAAGTGTGATGAGACCGAGACATGTGCCTGGGCCACCCCATTCTTTTCACTCATCATCGTGAGCCCACACTACTGTTCCTCTTTCACTCTCTTTCTTCCTTTTTTCTGTAGCATGGGCAGTGTGGTATCCATTTGCTTAATTAGAAATTGTATAAATAATATATTTTCCTTAATGATTTGGCTCTGATGATGGTAAAACCGTAGGCATTGGCATGGAGACAGAATCCCCCTCTCCCCCATCCTGCCTCTCTCTCTCTTTCTCTCTCTTATGCTCTCTATCTATTTCTCTGTCTCACTTTCCTCATATGAGCTCCATTGGGAATAGAGCTGAATGGCAGCTCAGTATCTGCAGGGTTTCTCGTGACCTTTTAGGGCCGTGCTGTCATCGGACATGTTTGATGAAAAATATAGCGGCAAAAGAGAAAAAATACTAAGGACAATATTGTTGGGATGAGAAGAAAGAGGAATGAAAAGCACAGGATCAGAGGAAGGAAAAGATTATATGTGTAAAGAGAATATGAATGCGCGAAAGAGTCAATGTTCCAGTCCTTGTACATGTACTGAATAAGTGTTTATGTATAAATGGTGAATAGAACAAGACTTTGTTTGGATAAGATGTATAGAAAACTCCTGGAACTTGTTCTGCCTCTATTGTATGGTTTTTTTTTCCTAAAAAAAAAAAAAAAGCAAAAAACAAACAAAGCCTAGAAGTAATCATTTCAGAAGAAAACCGATGTTAACAATGGAATGCTTTTTGTTTTAATTCCATGTAATGCATTTCAATGCAGTTTCTTTTTTTAAAAAAAGAATTAACGTCTTTCCATGAGTCACCCTTCTCTCAAATAGGTAATTCCATGTTACATAAATAAACAATACCATGTTTGTTTTACATGTGGGTTGTGAAGCCTGAAATGCGAGTCACATAAGAATATGTATAACTTTTTTTATCAGTATAAACAATTGAGAAGCTGCACTTCAGTGCTCAGGTATTTGGAAAATTGGCAAGGCTTAAAAGAGAGTTGCTGCTTTTCTTCTAAATTGTGAAATCTTGCGGTTGAGATCGGTGTCTCGTCATCCTGTTGGTTGTCACTGTATGCCATTCTTTATCTTCTCGTGCTATTCTATCCTTCTTTTATCTTAAGATTGTATCTGCACCTCAAACACGCTCTCTAAGAGCTTCATCTATACAAGCATTCATTTTGGAAAAGTGTTCTTATATATAGTGATTCTATAGTAACAGCTTGCACAGAGACGTAGGAGGACGGTCCATGTAAACAGATTAAAAGTGTGCAGTTTGTTGATACAGTGATGTCTTGAGGAGACATTTATTTAGCAATTATGGAAGTTTTTTGTGGATGTACCACAGCATTGGATGTGGCTATAAATGGATAAATAGTATGCTGTGCCATCCTTGAATCAGTAACAAATAATATTTAATAAAAAGAAATCATTTTTAGTGCTGTATAAGATGTGCTGTTAAAATAATTTACTACTTTTCAGGCTGTATCAGAGCAACGCTTCAACTATTGACTTTCTACAATGGTGTATACACATACAAGGACTGTCCGGAAAGTAATGACAATGAAATTCCCATGCTCTGTAGGGCTTATACATGAGGATGTGCTTTAATCTTGGGGAACAAGAAGAAACCACATGAAAACAAGTTGGGGCTATAGGGTGGATGTGAAATGACTGGAATGCTTTTTATCAGCCAAACATTCTCTCACAGCCAGAGAAGTGTGACCCGGTGTGTTGTCATGATGGAGGATCCACGAAGATGCGATCTGACAGCACACACGGGAAACCCTCTTCTTCAAAAGCTCTAAAACTCCATGGTAAAATGTTCCATTTATGGACGATCCTTTGAGAATGAATAATGTGAGCTTTCTTTGGGTGAGGTGATGTCGTGGGCCGTTCAGCACTTTGTCTTTTTGTCTCAGAATTGTCCTTAAACACTCATGAGTCATCTCCTGTAATCACTCTGTTCAGGAAATTGGGTTTTCTTGTTAAATGATTCAGCAAGGTTTCACAAAAAACAAACGTCGGGTCCTACCTTTTATCTGAGATCCCACTCTAACTGACCTTGAACCACCATCCCCATGCGTAAGCCCCATGGAGCGCAGGAATTTCCTTCTCATTACTTTCCGGACAGATCTCATAGATACATAGATATTAATTCAGTTAATTGACTATTGATTATTTATTCTAAACCTTGGATATGTTGGGAACATATGTCTTCCCTAGGTTTCAGTGGATGTCGGGTAACCAGATCCTGTTCTTTTTTTATACTATCCTATGCTCCTATAAAGCTAATTATTAGTCATTAATATGTAATGAGTCTGTGTCTTTAGTTCTTCATAGGCATCCACGGGACGTGTGCCTGTGTCTCATGCAGCTTGGGAGAATTGCGTCAAAGTAAGTGCTTATTGCGTTTTACTTACAGTCATTATGTTTAGCTAAGAAAAACCAGATTAGAAAATAATGATTTTTAATGATTTAAAATGATATCTGATATGCACTCTCTAATTCATTTAAACATGAGCAGTACTGTGTTTCTACATTCCTCAGAAATAGTCGATTATAGCTCAATTTACATACAGAATGTGCAACTGCTGGCCTGCACTGATGGAATTAGGGTCCACCATGGGTTCTGTCATACCCCTTTTCCACCGAAGCAGTTTCAAGGCCAACACTTTGCTGATCCAGAACCAAGATCTGCTTAAGGCAGGGGCTGGGGGTGGGATTATTGTGAGCAACTAAGTCTAGACTGCCTAACCTTAATACAAAGAAGAAGAATGGATGTGTAATCCAAGCTGATGTAGTCCATCATTATTATTGTTGTGCTTGTTGCTAGCACTTAGTGATACATTTGTGAATGTTCTGATTCTTTTCACTTTCACTGTCTGCCCTGCAGAGAGAGAGAGCAGCAGTGGTTGAGTGAGCTAGAGAGTGAATGGAGAGAGAGAGAGGGAGAGAGAGAGAGGGAGCGGTAGCAAGAAGCAGCAAGAACAAAGCAGTGAATCAGAGAACTAAAATGTTATTTTCTGATTGTTTCACGGTGGTTATGTTTTAAAGCACATACTGTAGAAACACAGCTGCACCTCTGCACAACCCTCGGGGTAGGACTTCTTTTGTCAATGCCACCGAAGCACACGCTTCTTCCTGTTTGCTGTGGCCTCACTGATCATGTGCTGCGCACGTGTTTGTGTATTTGTGTGCGTCTGTGTGTGGCTCAGCCTGGCTCTCAGACAAACAAACAGACCTAAGTGCATTTCAGCACATAGATTAAAGCACAGATGTGTTTGGGGGGAAAAAAATCTTGAAAACACACCAGCTTTTGATTGTATCAGTGGGATTTGAATCCGATCAAAATCCTACCCCATATCAACTGATTATTTTGCAGATAAACCTAGAAAACCCGGCTCCCTAAAAAGAAACAAGAACAACGAGCCGTTCTTTTACAAGATCCGGCTCCCTTCAAAAAGTGGTTATTCCCATCTCTAGTAGTATTGCTACTAAGTGGAGATGTATACAGTGACGTAATGACATGGCTCTGTAGCAAACTGGTTCTTTGTAGTTGAACTACAGCACTAGTGCCAACCCAGCACTAGCACCGAGTTTGCACTGGTGGAAAAGCAGAATCAGTGGTAATTAAGGTTTCTTAGCTTTTATGTTTTAAATAGAAATATGTCTTAGCTTTCTATGAACCTCTCTAAAGAGAAACCATCTTTTTTTAATGTTCTATACAGAACCTACATATACATATACAGAGTCTTACATAAAGAGTTGGTCACATTAAGAAAGCTTTAACCTAAATTAATATTTTATTTATGTTATTTATTCTTAATTTTCCTTAAACGCAAAGAAATAAGCTTCAAATATCAATAAGAATAATATTGTTTCTGTTGGCTGTTTTAGTCAGCTGAATCCATGACTCCATGATTAACATTTAAGTCTTGCAACATAATGATAATAAAACTTAAACCAACAAATATTAAAAACAAATAATTAAACCTTGTTTAGTTTGAGGACTACATTGATGTGTCACCCCTGATTGAATGAATCATTTTTCACAGGTATGGTGTTGATCCACCTGGTCTGGTCAAACTGGAGAAAGAGCTCGAGAAAGAAGAATTTGGTTCCTTATCCCCGTCCATGTTCTTTGCTTCACCATTACCATCTCCTTCAAGCCCTCTTTTCTTTCCTCCTTCTCCATCACTACATCCTTCTTCCTCTCCTTGTCCTTTTCCTGCCTCCATCTCTCTATCCACACCACCTGTCTCTCCGCCTCCATCCCCTCCTCCAGATGTTATCCCTGTCCCAGTCCCACAGCCTGAACCTGAACCTGAACTTCAACCAGAGCCGGAACCTGAACCAGAACCTGAGCCTGCACCTGCACCTGAGTGTATCTCACCCAGTCCCTGCTCACCTGTTCAAACACACACATCCACACCCACCTCCACCTCACAGCACCTGAGTAAATCTAGCGGAAAAAAGGGGAAAGACAACCTTCTGGATGATATAGTGAGTAGAAATGATTAACAAGCAGAGTATTGTTCATTTGAATCCATAGTACAAAAGGTTCTCTTCTGTTCTAGGTTATGCAGATTTTAGAAAATCCACCCTGCAAATGTGCTGTCAGATTCTGCATTGAGAAACAACCCAAAGGCCGCTACCGAATGGGGGATAAAGTGTTGTATGTCAGGGTAAGTCTGTCTCTGAGCTTTCCTCCTGTTTGCATGACCACCTTCAGATAAAATCAGTCAGACAGGGTTGAAACATTTTCTTAGATACCGATCACAAAACATCTCTGCGTTGGGTTTCTTAAGAGTCTTTGTACAAATGCAGTTTAGTGAAAAAAGTTTTTATTTTCCTGAGTATTAATACTAAACCCTTTACTCTATACTTAAAGAGTTAAAATCTCATTAAGGTTAAGCAAACCTTGAATTTCAGCATTAAAAAACCATGAGTGATGTTAACAAAATAACAAAGGACATTAAAGTATTGATTGTTAACTATTAATTAATTAATTAATTACGTTAGGATAACCCGATGTTTCGTTTCAGTGACTAAAAATAAATCTGCATGAATGTTAATTTACATGTTACTTAATGAAATTGGATGTAAATTATGGAAACTACCATTCAGTCTTATAACACGGCCGCTTCACCGCCACAACCTTATTGATTTTTACGGATTTTGTATTTGCAGGTTTTTACTCATTTTTTTATGCAAATGTTTATTATATGTTTTAATTGGTTAATTATTTAAAAGCATTATTGATTATTTATTCATTCTGAAGTTCATGGCTTCCTAATGAAAATGAGTGCTGTAAAAAAAAAAAGTTAGTTCAATGAATTCTAATGTAAAATCTTTTCAAATAGTGCTTTTCTTTTTGACTTGTTTCTCTCTTGGCCTTTCTTCATGGATTTTGTTAGTTAGGACCCGGGTTAGGAGGAGATGTGTGGAATTCATTCAAAGGCAAACACTCGTGGGAGCTTGGGTTGCTTGGCAACATGAAGAAAAGGTTCACATGTTTTGAATGGTAGAGAAAGAAAAAAAGGTTCTGACTGACCAATAGATAAAATCAGATGATGCACCCTTTAACAAGCTTTCTCATAATAGGTAAATACTGCACAGATTTGCTAAGGATACAAAAACATGAGGAGAAATATGGCAGAAAGGAAGCTTGGGAAGCTATTAATATTGTATCAGGGGGCTGTTTCCTCACTCGCTAAAGCCACTCACAAAATAGGCATTAAAGAGCACTTCAAAGCATTGTCACTTCAGCTAATACAGGACCTGCTCAAACCATTACATGCTCAATTACACTTATCAGGCGCCTCTTATTTAACTCGCGCTATCTCTATGTGCTGACCCAGTGATCAATACATTAAACAGCCTATCTTCCCAGACAGCTTAACTTCAGCAGCGTGTTCTGTTGTGGACTTCCTTCTATACTGACTGCACACACGGACACGACTCCATCATTAGCTATTATATTTCATAACCATGTACCATCTAAATATACACAGAACAAGCCCTAAGAGCTGCTACAACTGATGTATGTTTTACACTCAACGGGTTTGTCGATATATATAATAATTAGGGAGAGCAGGGCTTTCAGCCTTGCTGGGCTGAAGAAAGAATGGGTAGATGTCTGTGGCATGCCTACATCAGTATTAGCTGCTGCTCAGCAACCAGACATAACTGACATTCTGAGATCATTTAAAGCTGCAAGAAGCAAGCACTAATTTTGTCCTCTTTCTATTGAATTCATTGCGCCACACTCTGTCTGTCTCTGGCTGTTTTGATGTTCCCCTTTTTAATTTCATACTCCAGAATTATTGGCACCTTTTATGAAAGTGAGCAAAGCTGAATGTATAAAATATGGTATGTAAGTATATGTATATATAATAGAATTAAATTACATATAATTAAACTAGATTTGCATTTCCTGAAGGAAATACATAGTGCTTGAAAAGTGCTGCAAGTGTGCATGTGTGTGTCTGTTTTGTGTGCATGTGTGTTGATTCTGTGTGTGTGTGTCTGTGTGCTATTTGTGTGTGTCTGTTTTGTGTGTGTGTGTTTTGGGTGTGGGTGTGTGTGAGTCTGTGTGCATGTGTACATGTAAGTGTACGCATTTTGTGATTGTGTGTGTGTGTTGTTTCTGTGTGTTGAGGTGTGCGTGTGTGTCTGTGTGTTGTTTTGTGTGTGTTGATTCTGTGTGTGTGTCTGTGTGCTAATTTTGTGTGTCTGTTTTGTGTGTGTGTGTTTTGGTTGTGTGTGTCTGTGTGTTGTTTGTGTGTCTGTTTTGTGTGTGTTGATTCTGTGTGTGTGTCTGGTTTGTGTGTGTGTGTGTGTGTGTTTTGGGTGCGAGTGTGTGGGAGTCTGTGTGTGCAGGTGTATGTGTAAGTGTACGCATTTTGTGATTGTGTGTGTTTCTGTGTGTTGTTTGTGTGTCTGTTTTGTGTCTGTGTTTTGTTTGTGTGTGTCTGTTTTGTGTGTGTGTTAGTTAGTTGTATCTTAGTATCCTAGTTAAGTTTAGTCTTTTTCCCCTGTTTTCTTGTAATGTAATTTTAGACTTTTCCTTTGTTCACCCTTTCAATAACTGAGATGAACGAAGCACAACTAACCATTTAGCTTGACGCTGGTTGTGTAATTTACTCGTATTGTACTGTATGTATTTTATTTTGATATAGTTTTAGATCATCAGAGTCACAATTTCACAGCTCCACCTTCCTGGTCTTTAGGGAACAACATTTTCCGTGCATGAATTAGGAGTGTGTCGCTTTACAGCTGTATAGTTATAGATTTACAGTTTAGTACCATGCTGTAAAAGGGAGCTAGTTTATTGATTTTGGTGCTGAAGTCATTAGCGGTGTGATTACTCAGGGAAGCTTGTTAAATGATGTTGGCTTCTCGCTGGTCCCGCCCCTTCCTTCCTTCCCCTTCTGCGATTTCTCAATCACACGAGGCCTCCAGGGCTCCTGCATGCTCCCCTATGGAGGAAAAGCAGTCTCTTTAGTTCACAGAGCCAATTAACAGGAGCTCCAGAAAAGAGATGAGAGAGAAAGAGGTCTACGTTTACTCTCATGCATGAGGCTCCATCAGAAAGCTTTTAATGCCATCTCCTATCCTATCCCTTTTTGAATAGGAGTGTGTGGGAGATGGATTTGATTTGCTTTTATGATTTCATGAATGAAAAAGACACAAATCCATTAGCTCATTTGAATGGGTACGTTCCAAAGAAAAGCACAGAAAGCAGTGCTTAAAGCAGTTGATCTGCATTAAGGAAAGTGACAATAATGGAGCCGTGACAACAGAATCACAGGAGTGATATCTACCTCATTCAGGCAAAGCAGATAATCAGCAAGATGATCTTAATTATACACATATTTGTCTCTGAATCTATGAAATGCACCTAAACTCATGGATATGAGTTTCCTATACTGGAGCTATTGTCTATCTGCTATTGTCTACAGTCAATCTCTGTTCATCTCATCTGCATTCACAACATCATTAAACAATTGGATGATAAAAAAAACGAATTTAGACATGTTTTGGTTCACTGATGAAACCTATTTGACATCATTATACTTCTTTCACATACTTTGTTTAAACAGTCTTTGAATGCTTGAATTACTTACATTTCCACTATGATTACCTAGCTCAGTTTCTTCTCTACTTCTGGGCAGTGTCTGCATTCGCAGTCCTCACTGTGCATGTGATTAGACAAAAATAGACACAGATCGAGCAGTCTGTCTCCTGATTTAGAACATCTCTACTAGGCAGCATGCGATCCTTGGGGAGATATTCTTCACAACTTGATGAATGCTGGTGTATACGAACCTAGTGACTGCAGTCTGGCATCTAGTGGCTGTGACTTGAACTGCAACTGAAATGAAAGAGAAGGAAAAGAAACTGGGATCCGTTTCCACACTGGAGAGTGGATGTGTAAGAGAAAGGGGAGTGGAGGATGGGGAGTGTGTTGGCCCTGAACCAGAGCACTCGTCGTTCAGCTTCTCAGTACACAACGATTCAAAATGTGGATCTGAATGCATTCAAGGCCAATGTTGCCAGAACAGCCTGTTCTCCAGCACTGCTAGGCAGAACAATGGGAGAAAGGAAAATATATATATAAATATATATAAATGCCATTCAATTATTCAGTGCAAATGTGAATTATTAAAGCGAAGCCTCTCATAAGAGAGAAGAAAGATGCGATTTGCAGAAAAAAAAAAATTAGATGTCCAGGTTTTGAAATGTTTTGAAAAAAATATCATTTTATGTAAATTAACATCTAGGAATTTGGCCAAAATAAGAGGTGTCAAAACACTTCGATCCCCTTTATTTAATTCATGTCAGATTTTGAGCAGATTGACAACCCTGACATGTTAATCAGTTTCAGAGCAGCTGATACACATAGCTCATGCATTAGGACCACCAGACCTGGCATGTGTGTGTGTATGTGTGTGTGTGTGTGAAACTGTCAATTAGGATGCACAGCAGACCATTGGGACTTGAAGTGGGAGGGGATCCCTG
>JAOTRJ010000038.1:5715999-5726931 GCA_028564905.1 Leptodoras praelongus | reverse complement strand
CAATGTGCAATTAATGAAGATTGGCCACCAGGCTGGTCCAATTTAACCATGAAACCTCCCACACTAAAATGACAGGTTTTTCAGTTTCATTGTCTAACCCCTGTACATACCTGTTTTTCTTACTTTTCTCCACTTCTAAAATTCAGAAGACTTTGAGTGCAAAGTTTACGACAGTATTAGGAACTAGGTCTAGGTCTCTACTTCTTAGAGCAGATCTTCCTGCTGTTCTTCTACTTTTTTTTCCTGCATAGGTTGAAGGCTTAGGGACGAATTACACACATTTGAGAGCAAATACCATTAGAAAAAAATGGACTTCCTTGTCATTAGCTTGGTCCCTTTTAGAACCTTTTGTACCTATACCTGGAGAGAGAGACTGTACTGTTTGCATTATTTGTATATGTATGTGTGCAGCATTTTGCCATGTGTGAACAGAACTGAATAAGTCCTCTTATAATGCTTTACTTTCTATTCATGTCGCTGACCCGATTCTTCAAACGTCGTCCAGCTCAGATTTTCATTTCTAAGAATGTTATTGGAAGGCTATGGCCACCGGTTAGTATCTCACCCAGTAGACATAGAAGGCAGAAGTTTGGGACTGCAGCAGGAGCGTGAGCGCGCAGTGAGCAGCAGTGGCCGCTGGGGGATGATCGCGCTCTGCCGGTACTGGTCGTGGCCGCGCGAGGCTCCTCGGCAATAACAGGCGCGTGCTACGGTGAACGGGCGAGAGCGAGCGGCGGCTGACGCGCGGCGCGTCTCCTTACCCAAGGCTATTTCACTGGCATTATTCAACTTTTCATTCAGCGCTGAATCACCCGTGCACTCCGACTGACACACGCTTGCTGTAGTGCTTAAGTGCGTATTTGCTTCTTGTGGTGCATTTTTGTTTGTTGTATTTTGGGGGGATGGAGGAGGTGATGGACAGGTGATGCGAGATCCTGTTGAATTGAGACACGGCGAGACGCAGCCCCAAAGTGGCAAGATCCTGTCGGATGCGACTAAAGCTCGACTCTTGAGGATGACATGTTCTCTCGCTGCGTGTGTCGTGTGGGTTTTGGATGCCCAGAGCAGGCGGGGATTTTTGGGCAAACCTGGGATTTACATCCTCACCTAGCTCCGGCGTATTGTGTTGGAGGTGGAAGCTAAGCAAATATTCTCCGGTCCTTTCTCATGTAAGTGGTCTGAACGGAGGGAAGGTGGGGTGGCCGTTGCGTGCGGCGAGTGTTTATGATGAATCGCCTATAGGGATTTTCTCTCTGTAATCATCACGGATTGTCTCCTGTTGCCGTACAGGCCTGTATGTAACTGCACTATCAGCGCATTATTATAATAACAAAATATGCACGATTATTTCTAAGTGTTATTAATACCAGTATTGAGCTGACCCAGGCGCACATGTGAATATAGTGTGGAGAATTTTTTGGCTTTTTCTTTTGAGGGTGGGAGGGGGAGTGTGCAGTCTATAACATGTTTGTTTTTGTGCCCTTTGCAGCTGTCGCTGGCGTCAAAATAATTCCGTGATTCATTCGTAGCCAGTGGAGGGGCAGAGGACAGAACACCACCCCATCACCACATCCACCACACACCCTCCTTCCTAATCCCAAAGATTGCAACCACGGATCACTAACAGAGCTGAAAGTCGCTTCTCACTCCAATAAAACACCTCAGGTGGCGACGGGAGGAAGGGTGAAGAACTCTGACTCTTCTGATAATCTTTCGGAGGACCCTAATGCCAACCTGTGGTTTTGGACACCCATGCAACGCCATAAACAAACAGGTTCCTTCCTACCTTTACGCACTTGGACTTGATGATGTCATTAGATTTATATTAACACGTTATGGACTCGGTTTAACGATTTCAGTGAATGTTGCATGAACATAAAATGAAATTGTAATCACCGTGCATGTTGTTAGGGATTTCTGTTGCCTCAGTTGACTTCCACAAGCCTCATTGTGGCGTTCCAAGTGCATTTATGTACACTGCTGCACTCACTTCTGAAGTCTTTACAATTAACTGTATTTAACTATACGGTTACAAACTACGCACCAAAATGGAGTTTGCTATGGTCGGAGCAGACAGCAGCGGGTGCAACCCCCATATGCCGTACGGATATGCCCAGGCTCGCGCCAGGGAGAGAGAACGTGAGCGAGAGAGACAGTCACGAGCGGCAGCGGCGGCAGCTGCGGCGTCCGAGGCCGGGGCGGCCGGAGATGGAGGTGGCGGTGGCGGTGGCGGCAGCAGTGGTGGAGGTGGCTCGTGCACCCACTCCCACGGTCAGCCATATCAGACTCGTACCGCCTCCTCTGCTAATGCCAACCATGGGAGCGGAGGGACTGCCTCGCGCCCCTCCTCCTCCTCCACTCAGCAGGCGCAACAGCAGTACGAGCCACAGCAGCAACTTCTGAGAGAGCGCAAAAAGCAGAGAGGAGTCGCGCGCTGGAGGCGGCACCGCGCGGCTCTCGGAGGAGACCTGCGCCACTCTGAGTTGGCGCTTCTCGGGTCCGAGGAGGACGTTATGATAGAAGAGGACGAGGAGGCCGAGGGCGACGAAGAAGACGACGACGGCGGAAGCAAGAGATCAAGTTTTATCTATAACATGGACGACGAAGAGACAGCGTCTCTCACGGACAGACGTCCACAGTCCGGATACGAGAACGTCTACAGCGAGTACGGCTGCTGCGAGCGAGTGGTGATCAACGTGTCTGGCCTGAAGTTTGAAACTCAGCTCAAGACTCTCGCCCAGTTTCCCGACACGCTCTTGGGGGACCCCGCTAAGCGGATCAGGTACTTCGACCCGCTGCGCAACGAGTACTTTTTTGACAGGAATCGACCAAGTTTTGACGCCATTCTGTATTTCTATCAGTCAGGGGGACGGTTAAAGAGACCCGTCAATGTACCTTTCGACATCTTTTCCGAGGAGGTCAAGTTCTACGAACTTGGCGAAGAGGCCATGATGAAGTTCCGCGAGGACGAGGGCTTCGTCAAAGAGGAGGAAAAACCGCTGCCGGAGGACGAATTCAAGCGGCAGGTCTGGCTCTTGTTCGAGTATCCGGAGAGCTCGAGTCCCGCCAGAGGCATCGCCGTGGTGTCCGTTTTGGTTATCGTCATATCAATAGTTATTTTCTGTTTGGAAACGTTACCAGAATTCAGGGACGACAAAGATTTCCTTAGCCCAGGTAAAAACGTGACGCAGACGGACAACGGATTTACGCCCTTCAACGACCCGTTTTTCATTGTGGAGACGGTATGCATTATCTGGTTCTCATTTGAGATCATTGTGCGCTTTTTTGCCAGTCCAAGCAAAGCCTCTTTCTTCAAAAACATCATGAACTTTATAGACATTGTCTCCATTTTGCCTTATTTCATAACTCTGGGCACGGACCTCGCGCAACAGCAAGGAAACGGGCAGCAGGCCATGAGCTTCGCCATCCTGAGAATAATCCGACTGGTCAGGGTTTTCCGGATCTTCAAGCTCTCCCGACACTCCAAAGGACTCCAAATTCTCGGGCACACTTTGCGCGCGAGCATGCGCGAGCTGGCGCTGCTTATTTTCTTTCTCGTTATTGGGGTGGTGCTGTTCTCCAGCGCCGTGTACTTCGCTGAGGCGGACGAGCCTAAGACTCAGTTCACGAGCATCCCGGACGCCTTCTGGTGGGCCGTTGTTACCATGACGACTGTAGGCTATGGAGACATGAAGCCCATCACAGTCGGAGGGAAGATAGTGGGCTCGCTGTGCGCCATCGCCGGCGTCCTCACCATCGCGCTCCCGGTGCCCGTCATCGTCTCTAACTTTAATTACTTTTACCACCGGGAGACTGATAATGACGACCAGACTCCTGCGGTTGAGTACCCACCCCCGGGATGCCCATATTTCTCAGACTTCCTGAAAAAGTTCAAAGGATCTCCATCCGGGTCCTCACTGGGCGACAAAGCTGCTGAGTACATGGAGATGGAAGAAGGCGTAACGGAGTCACTTTGCGGCATAGACAAGCAGAGTCCGAGCAGAGGGAACGGCACAGACATTGGCAGGAGAAACAGTACACATTCAAGAAGCATACAGACAGATGTATGATTATAAATATCACACTGATGACTTTCTGTGGGGAAGGGAGGGTTCGTGAAGATGATTGCACAATTCACTTATCAGCACACATGCACGCCCACGTGCGCAAACTGCGCGCCTGGACGCACACCCCAACACAAACGCGCGTATTAACTTAAAGACATGCACAAAAAAGCACGCACGCACGCAGGCACACGTTTAGTTTCTTATGGACCTAGGCTGAAACATTCTTTGCAATGTGGCTACTTTTCTAGAGAAACACACCCTGTAATCTAATAACAGGCGACGCAAAAATCACCAGCTTTACGTAACATGTGGAGGTTGTGAGTTCTGGCCCATCTACACTGTAGACAGAATTTCCCGGTTTAAAAGAACGGAACAAACAACAAGTATTTTGCATAGGCACTTTATAAGTTACATTTGTCAGAAGACGTAAATGTTAGAACACGAAGCGAGCTGTTAACGTAAGGTTGTTATGCAATAAAGTTTAAACCATTTGCACTATCATTAAATATGTTCTATTCTCAAATCATATTAAACCAGATATGACCAGACACACGTCTTAGAGAGAGAGAGAGAGAGAGAGAGTTCAATAACTATTTAGTGACTGCTGTTACGAAGTACATGCACATTTAAACAATCTTATATTTTATAGAAACTCAGCAAATTAGTTTGACAGTAGCACGATGCCACAAATAAACTACCCTCTGGTCAAACTGAATTTATTCACTACATGAAAGTCAGAGGCATTGAATTATTTTAAGAGCGTTAAACAAATCAGTCACCTTGCCATTTTAAAACATTGTACCACAATTCTGGGATCAACACCTAAGTGTAGATGTCACCCCTTAAATAGGCTATAACTAGGCTAAAATACCGGTATTGCATCTCAAAATAATGATCATGCACAAGTGTCTCTGACGCCATGGCTGAGAAGGGACAGTCCTGTCATTTGGGTCTTAGTGCTGCCACGGGAATACGTGTTTTTCTTTTCTTTTAGAAGGGAGTGCTTCATGCAACTGTTTACTTTGCGTCCCTTTAACCAAAATGACAATGAATCCCTTTACAAGGACGCCTACGGGAACAAGAGGAACAAAAGAACCCTGCTCTCGTGGAAACATGAACTGGCGCTCCGCACTTGTGCTTTGGTTGACTTTATGCACAATAAAATCACTTGGATGGAAACACCGGTCTTCCTGGAGCGCGCGCGGACCTTACGGTCACAGCGGAGCGCCTCATTGTGCAAGGTAAGCATTCTGCATGGATGATTAATCATTTTATAACTGAATATTGCTCGACGAATCGCAGCACTTTGAATACACTCTTGCAGCTTAGACGATCTTAGCTTCCTCATGCGGATGCATTGCTGTGTGCCGAGTTGTACGCATGCGCCCGCGAGGAAACAGGTGCTACAGGGCTGCGTTCAACAACACCAGTGTTCACATGTGTTCATGGCACGCTGCGTCGCTGATATTAATAAATCAACAGACAAAAAAGGGGGCAGAATCAGATAAGATGTATTGTTTTACGCATTACGCAGTGAAGCACTCAGAATTAAACATGTCATCTCTCGATCAGTAGGTCAGTAGAGTAGCTCAGTGGTAAGGAAGTTGGACTACTGACTCAAAATTTGTGAGTTCAAGTCCCACCACAATCAAGCTGTCACTGCTGGGCCCCTGAGCAAGGCCCTTAGCCTTAACTGCTCAGCTGTGTAAATGAGATAAAATGTACATTGCTCTGGATAAGTGCGTCTGCCAAATGCCATAAATGTAAATGTAAATGTCGATCACAGATTCCCAGGCCTGGTCCTGGAGTGTTCCCAACACACCTATTTAAAAGACTTATTGCTAATTAATAATCCTTGCATGTATGCCAGATCAGGGAAAATACTCCAATGTGCAGGACAGAGAGAGAGTACTCTAGGAAGAAGGTTGGAAATCTGTGCTCTACAGGAAGGATGTTTTCCTTCTTTAGAACGCGTCCTTACTTGGTTGCCTTGGTAACAGAGTCGCCCTTTTTGCCTCATTAACTGTCTCAGGTTTCTTGTTTAAACGGTGCACTCTGTCAGTTGCCACACAGGATAATTGCTGTCAAAGTTGATTAATTGCACATAGATTAATACTTAATATCTAAAAGAAATACACCATTAAGCGTTCCCATGAAGAAAAAATATCAACAGATGAGTTAATCACATCAAATGCTGCCTTTAAACTGGAGACTAGTGTTAGTGTCCGATTACAAAAGCGATCCATTTCCACTTGTGCTGGAGCCACCGATGAGAGGAAGCATTTAATGTAATCAGACCACAGAGCTAGGGTGCTATTCCTGTTAATGAAGAGGCTATTCTTTTGTGAGAAAAGAAATTGTATCCTTTATAACCCATGTTTAAACACAAAAGCAGCTGACCAAGAACACATTACCAGATATCCATCACATGGGCACAGGATTTCTAAAAATAAATGTAGGTAGGCATTGAGGTAAAGGATCCTGTTACTGTATTCACACATCATCTGAATTCGGAGAGCACAAACTGTCATGTTGAAAGTAACTGAACATATATTACATATATTAACAGTTATCAAAAAGTTTTGCTGGAGTGTTTGATCATTACTGGATGGCACGGTGGCACATTGGGTAACATTTTCACCTCACAGCGAATAGCAACCTGCTTTGATTCCCAGGCTGTGGTCCTTTCTGCATGTTCTCCCAGTGTTTGCATGCGTTTCCTCTGGGAGCTCTGGTTTTCTCCCACAGTCCAAAGACATGTGAACTGGAGATACTAAATTGCCCCTAGGTGTGAGTGTCTGTCCCGTGATGGACTGCAGACCTTGTCCAGGGTGTTTCGCTGCCTTCTGCCCAGTGAGCACTGGGACAGGATCCAGCACCCCAAGCAATTTAGCATAGCCAATCCACCGACTTGCATGTTTTTGGGAGGAGGAAGGACATGTGAAAACCTGAAGAAAACCCATGTGGATACAGGGAAAACATGCAGAATGTGTTTTCTTGAATAGGTAGGATTGGAGTTCAGGTGAGCTCCAGAGTGGATTGCTTAAGGTGACAGCAGATTTTAAGTGGCAAAAATCATGTAGTGTGATGAACACAGCAATGCTGAATGAGATTTTGAATGCCTTGATGGTGTCTTCTGGGTTTAGGATTGAGTTTCGGATTGAATTTCAGTCTGATATAGTAAGTATAGTCTATATAGTTGTGTTAATTTACTGTATATTATGGCTCACACTCAATGCTGTCTGTAATGTGGCTCCATTACACATTTAAAAACCATGTAAACACGATGTATAGATGCTCTGTTTGGCATCCACTACATGTAATGCTGCATTACAAGTGCTTTCTATAAAAACAGCTTTCTAGCCAAGTGGCCCTTATTTCCGGAGTTGTTGTTCCTGTGCTGTCATAATGACAAACGTTGTTTACATCAATTTGTGTTTATGAGGGGTGAAATGACAATGTAATGGCATAGCGGGTTAAGTGCTTGTATCACTCTCGCCAAGGTTATGATGGCGCTGTGTGTTAGAGTAAAACCTCTCTGAATCTTATTAAGGCTACACTGGAATAGGGATACCGCTCTCGGTGCTTGTCATTGGTTCATCAGATAATATCAGCAATATTGATCAGACATACTGTATTGTGTAAACTCAGACACTGCTGAGCAGCATGAGATGCCAGAGTGGTCTTGCTCTTCAGTTTGGCTTCTTTAATGTGCAGTGAGTAAGGCCATTCCTTCAGGCATTGGGTGCACTCATCTATCTGTGAACAGAATGGTCTTGACTCACACATCAGCAGCGTGGAGTAAAAAAAAATAAAAATCACCAGACAAGTCACCATATATTAAAGAACACAGAGCACAAACATGTTTATGGAGTCTAGAGTAAATAACGCCACCATTTTCATGTTATATAATGCACAAATACAATACATAAGTATATTACAGGGCTTAGTAATGAGATGTTAGATTATTAAGCAGAAAGTGAAATCATTTTGAGCATCAGAATCATCCACCTTGGTCTAGTCATAGCGTTGAATTGTTGATTAATTGTTTGCTTTGGTGTTGGTACTGAAATAAATCACTGAAGATCAATTGGTGGTGACTGGAATTGGTTGGATTTCAGCTTGACTGGTGACTAGCTGACCAGTCCCATACATCTAATTCTGCACTGTATGACGGTTCACATCGCAACAACGGCATTAGACTCAGGCAAACACACAACATGTCATCCGTATGGGAATTCTTCATGGTGAATGAACAAGACCACAAGCATGCAATTTGCAATACCCGCAAAACCAAAGTAAGCTGTGGAGGAACAACTCCAAATCAGCAGGTCAGACTATAGAATTGTAATGGGTGAGTCTCTAATAACCGCTGATAAGTTCAATTCTGTCCCATTGGCTAAATCTGTCATATATTTATTAGTCCATTTAAACATTTTAAATGTAACCTTTGTCCCTTGTCAACTACACAGTCTGCGGAAGCGCTCTTCTCCGTTTTAATGACGTGCCCAACTGTTCTGTTGCAGACATTTTGACAGCTGGTGATCACAAGCTAAATTAAACAAACGTGACACTGACTGCATGAGGAAATCACACTTGGCTTGCAAGGCTTTAGAAATCCTTTGAGCAGACTGACTGTTTTTACAACTGCATTTGTTAAACTGGCTCTTTCCTCAATGTAATCTATGCAAACTTTTTTTGGCAGGTTTGGCAGATTTTTGCATTTTTGCATTTTATTTTTCCAGAATCCAGTCACAATGGGATCCAACTGTTTTCCCAGACTGGCAAACAAATATGATGAAGTGATTTATTTAATTTGAGGCTAATAGGTCCAAGATTCCATGGAAACTTAAAAATGTGAAAGTTTTAGTACTAAAATAGGTTTTAAGTTCCCTTTGCATTCTTAGAATGGTCTGATGAGCTTAGAAACAGCCTCTTTCTCACTTTCCCTTGCATTTTCTATGTGACAGGACATCTTCCTAATTGGATAGATTCAATATCTTATTTCTTTTTCACACACCAATTAACTGGAACTCCACATTTAAATTTGAGACCCAAAGGCACTAAAAATGAGTAGTTATCATGTCACGGAATCCCATGGTCCTTCAGTAGAACCTTGTTGTACTAAACACATGTTTTTTCTGCTCTGACAGAATACATTAACTTTCTTTTTTATTGGTATAAACCCTGACATTTTTGAGAGGATTCCTCTTCTCCTTCTCCTATCTTCAGGCTGTAACATCTTATGCAGTATGTTCAGCTCTTTAACACTATGTAGCTTGGCAAGAACCGGCCTAAATACGAAGGGTGTTAGGACCCTGCAGATCAATTGCAGCTATGTATTATTTTATCACTGCACTGAATTGATACTGATGTTCTTAATTGTATCTTAAGAATATAACAAAACAACCATAAAAACTGTCACCGAGTAGCAGATATGCCATCAGTATTCACCAAACAGGGTTTTTATTTCCTGAAAGGAAAGTTTGGAAGCTGTATGAAAGATTAAACAGCTAATGGGGCTTTGGGTTGGCATTCTGCCACTGCTAGTGCTAACACAAGTTAAATGCATTGCATGACTACACTTACTCAGGCTCACTTTCCCCAAAGCAGTGTTTAAAAATGCTACAATTTCATCTATACCCGCTCATCCATCTTTAAAATGATCATTCTGCATCTGTTATTCTCCGAGACCCAACAGCATTCTGTGCATTTGTGTACTTTGTAACATAAAAACATTATTTAATCCAACAAAAACTAGAGGAGATGCCTAGGCAATGATTTTTTTACAAGACTCATTTAGAAACGTCGTCAATTTCCTGAGCCAGGATGACGCATGCGGCTGAACTGTGCGTAATTAAGGTTTCCTAGACTTTCTTGTTTTCCTACAGAAATAGCATTTAATAAAAAGAATGCAAATGAAAAATCTGCTTTAAGTGCTTTAGGCAAGCTTTACCCTTTATACCGCTCCTGCCGAGCTGTGACCCGACTTCAATATCAGTGTTTATTATTGAAACTACTAGCAAAACAAATGCAAAACAAGTTCCAGCACACACTACATGGCAGATTAACAGCATGATGTCATTACACAAGTGTGCCTCGATATTAAAGACGTGCACCAACAATAACAACAGATCCATGGATTATTATGAAATGTGCCTTTTTGATCAGGTTCCTCCTAACCTTGACTAGTGGGAGTATCTGGGTTAGCATTTGCATGGAGAAGGGCTGGGAGCCAGACATCATTTGGCACTCATCGCACAGAAAGCAATCATCATTGCTCTTTTCAGAGCATTAATTAGTTGATATGCATGCTGTCTACTGGGGGAAATATGATACACCAGCACAGCCGCCATGTTCAAAGCCCTGTTAAATGATCACTTTCCTTGCAGAGACATTTAACTCATCTGATAATAGGCAAATAAACAAGCATACAGTCTCTTCCACACTTATTGACACCCCTGGTAAAGAGGAGTAAAAAGGGTTATAAAAAAATCACTTATGTTGAATTGGCCTAATCTGACACTAGATAAAAAAAGATAAGATAAGGCCCAGTTTTACTTTATTAAAGTAAATTTATTGTAAGGAAAACAAAAATTCATCAAGAATTCATCCCTTATCAATAAATAATAATTTTTAACAACATCACTTGTAATATGATTATTGGCAACCCTAGAAAGTCTTTTAAACAAACAGTAACTGAAGCATTTTTTTATTTTTTCCATATATATATATATATATATATATACAGTACAGGCCAAAAGTTTGGACACACCTTCTCATTCAAAGTGTTTTCTTTATTTTCATGACTATTTACATTGTAGATTCTCACTGAAGGCATCAAAACTATGAATGAACACGTGGA
>JAOTRJ010000038.1:5581263-5595455 GCA_028564905.1 Leptodoras praelongus | reverse complement strand
CAGTAATGATGGACTGTTGTTTTTCTTTACTTAGTTGAGTCATTCTTGCCATAATATGGATTAGAACATTACTCAAACAGGGCTATTCACTGTATACCAACTCTACCTCTTCACAACACAATTGATGTCTCAAACACATTTTAGCAAGAGGGCAAGAAATTCAAAAAATGAACTCTTGACAAGGCCCAGCTGTTAACTGAAAGCCGTTCCGGGGTGACTCCCTCATAAAGCTGACTGAGAAAATGCCAAGATGCGCAAAGCTGTCAACTATGCAAGAGGTGCCTACTTTGAAGATATAAAAAAATTAAATATAAAATATATTCTGGTTTGTTTAGCAGTTTACTAAATAATTCCATATGTTTTTCTTTATAGTTTGGATGACTTTAGTATTAATCTTTAATCCACAATGCAAAACATTTTAAAATAAAATACATAATATTTAATCTACAATGCAGAACATTTTAAAATAATGAAAAACCACTGCATTAAAAGTAGGTACTGTACGTATCAGGGTTGTTGAAAACTCAACTGGAAACACAGCAGGAGGGGGTAAAATGAAATAAAGGAGTCAAAACTTTTTTGTTTTTAATGCACTCTGTTTTGTCGCGGTACATTAGTGGTACATTTTGTAACATCACTAATTGAATTAATATGCTGAAATTCATTTTATTGTTTTATTGTAGGAATCATTAAAAAGCTTGGAGGTCTTTAATCTCGTTAAATACATCATAATTTCTCGCTATTCTCACAGATTTACGATGACATTCATGTGACTTTACCATAAATATTTTTGTTCAACCTTTTACTATCTTTTTTTATGTTAATTACTTTGAAATGTTTCAACTTGAAGGAACAGCCCTATAAACAAGAACGTCAAGGGTAATAGGAAAGGAATTAATATTCACATTTTATGACCATAAAAGTGCCAGTAAAATAAAACTGCTTTATGATTAGGATTAAATTCAGGATTTAATAAAGCGAGGAGGAGTGTGCGGTATTTAATGGGAATTAATCCGGCTCGGTTTGGGTCGTGTGTTAATATCCTGACAGTGAGTGACATATTAATTACTTCTACAGAAATCAAACTAACTTTATGTAGAGTTTACATATCAAATGTGTTTTTTTTTACAGCTGTAACACACAAAGTAACTCAGAAAGTATCTGTTCATTAGCAGATTACTTGGATCAGATTGTAAACTCAGTGCAGATGTGCTTCAGGACCAGGTTTGGGGGGGAAAAAAAACTACTCTACAGTACAGAGTCTCCTTTGGTTTCTGCATGATTGACAGGTTGTGAAAGGGTGGGCGGGGCTCATGCACCTGGCCTGAGTAAACTCACACCTGGTTCACACTTCGATTTAGTTTCTTTTGTCTCTCATCAGGGGGGAAGTGGAGAAAACGTGTTGCTTTTGATCTGTGAGGTAATGGGTCCAACCTCTCGCTCTATAACTTCCTTAAAAACGAACAGCCGAAAAGAGAAGGAAGAAAGAAGAGAGAGAGAGAGAGAGAGAGAGAGAGAGGGAAGAAAGAGTGCTGATTTTACTTACAGCTCTTTCAGTTTGGGGAGAGTCTGGATGGCTTCAGGGAAGCTTTTCAGGTTATTGTAGTTCAAATCTCTGAGACAAAAACAGACAAAAATGAGTAAAATAAGATAAAATAATGTGTGATGAGCATTTATAATACACCAAGTTAAAGTCACTGAGGCTTAAACAACATCTACTAGTACTGAGGCCTGAAGTTGAAGTATCCTTGTCCTCTGAAAGTCATCACATGACACAGCAGGTTCCTCTCAGAAGGGATGAACAATATAAACAAATTGTATATCATCATTATCATAGTAGCAGTAGACATAACATATTTTTAATGTAATTGTAACGTAAATGTAAATGAGAGGCAGTCATGGTCTCGTGGTTAGGGTGTCTGCCCCGTGATCGGAAGGTCCAGGGTTGGAATCCCGCGGCTGACAGGACTTGGCTGAAGTGCCCTTGAGCAAGGCACCTAACCCCTAGTGGCTTCCTGGGCGCTGTGGCTAGGGCTGCCCACTGCTCTGGGTGTGTGTGTGTGTGCATGTGTGTGTGTGTGTGTGTGTGTGTGTGTGTGTGTGCGTGTGTGCGTGTGTGCCCCCACTGCCCCTAGTGTGTATTCACTAGTGTGTCTCACTGCACGGATTGGTTAAATGCAGAGGTTCAATTTCGCTGTGTGCAAGCACAGTGACAATAATGTGTCACTTTCACTTCATTAAAATCTAAAAATCACTCAGAATTTCCAGTAGGGTCACAACAACAAACCAACAAAAGCGATAAAATTCGATAATAAAAATATTTGGGAAACAAACCTTTGATTAACATTTACGGTACATCATGTCACGTCAAGTTGCAAATCGATTTGAATCCATTACTTTGTAAGTAGTTAAACCAATGTTTAGGAATAAAGCTGCATGAATAAACACTATATTGTTTGATTTTTTGATTGTGCTTTTCACATATGTAGTGTCTGATGTCATCAAAGCACCATGTAGTATATTTTTACCCCAAATAACCGATGAATCGGGGATAAACAGATTGATAAATGAGTTAAATGAGTTCTAGCCAGAAGTTTGATTTATCTGAAATCTGAATCCATGCAGAGCAAAAGAGCAAACCTAATAATAAATAAATAAACTGTATAGTGAACAATCAGGAGGATCTGCACCACAAATCAGTCTGGCCCCAGCCTAATGCCAGTCTTTATTCAGTTGTGGGTCACCATGTTCTCTGTGTAAAAGTGTCCACAACTAATTCTGCTCTACACTCAATGCTGAAAGCACGTAACCTGCCAGCCCTGAGAACAACTGAGAATCTGCACTAAAGATACAATGACTACGACTACACTGATGACCGAATGCTGAGGAGAAGCGGCACACTTCGGCACACTAGAGCTGGTGACACGGCTTACAAGAAAATCCCAAAAGACAGAAAGAAAATCAACAAAACAACAGCTGAAGCACACCTTTAAGTCCCGCCCACGTGCGTTCTATTGGTTCACAAGACTTGTGACATTTTCAAGGTTAAAGGTGACCTATATAAATTCAAAGTGAAAGCAAATTCAGCGATTTGGCTTTTCCACCAGGTAATTTGATACGTCATAGAAGGTGGTCAAAAATAGTAAAAAAGCAGTGTGTATGCAGCTCTAACCTTCCTGTGGCCATCAGTGCAGTGTTTTTATAACAAAAATAACACTTTAGGCAAAAACATCAGGTTCCTTTGTGGTTTTGCTGAACAGTACTTTTAACTTCATTTGAAAAAAAAAAAAAAAATCTTCCGTTTATTTGTAAAACTCCTGTGTTTAGCTCTATACAGGACATTGCACACGCAGCTACATTTTTAACAACAGACACTGTCATTTCTTTCTGAATTTATGGCCTGGCCCTGAATGCTGAATGTAGAAAGCCTGGGCTTCAACAGCAATAAAAGAATCGGACCAGGTAATCCGGGCATCCGCTGATGAGGATGTGGTTTCTGAATTCAAACATGAAACGCCTTTCGGTTCTCGTATAGTAATTGAGTGAGCGTGTGAAACAACAGCGTCAGCATCTCTGAACCACGCAATTACAGGTTTGTATCCGGAGTATTATTTGAACACAACTGATATTAAATTTAACAGACTTGTGTCTTACTTTCTTGGCTACAGCTGTCACAACACACCGGATAAAATAAAACCCCGTGCCCCAGGTATTGCGCTAGAAAAAAAATATCCTGGTGCTGTGTTTATTTCCGCTTATTTGTCATAATTGCCACTGGCATTTTGCCTCCTTCTTGACCACTCAAGCCCCCTTCCCTTGTCCTGCTACCCCAAGGGGATGGAGGATGTTGGCGTGCCCTCTTCCTGTCCTAACTGCGGCCAGAGTAAATAAAGCCGAGTCAGCGATGGCTATCTGCCTTTCCCTTCCCCTCTTCCTCCACTTGCTGAGGGCAAGACAGGAAGAATGAGAGAGAGACAGAGATGAGGAACGAGGCCCAGCATAAACTTCCTCCATGCTCCGCTAGCATTCTTAACTTCTCACGTTAATGAATAGACAAAAGGTTAAACCGGGCCCCTTCCAGCCAAGACCATCTGAGTGAGAGGGAGAAAAGCAGGAGGTGTTTTTCCTACACCGAGTAAGACACGGCCAGTGAGACACGTACAGACGAGCGAATAGCTGTATGGTAAACTAACTAACCCCCACATTAATGTAAGCATAGTTTCCACCTTATATACACAAAACAAGTAGCATGACCAGAAACATATACAAATGACGCTCTGTTGGCTGAACTGAGGTAAACAGTCAATGTGTCAACTCGGCTGCTTCGAAAAATGATAAATCACAGACTAGACCAACAAATGCTTGGCACACCGGGATTGTCTCAGCATGTAGCAGCGTTTCCTCCAGAAATTCCGCATTTCTACTCTCTCTGCACCTGTCACGGTTACTTAGAGCTCTTCATTGCTTGGTTTAGACGCACTGAAAGCTGGGGAAGCCCAGTAACCCCAAAATGACTGGGAAATTCTGGTATCCAGCTTTAGAGCTGGAAGCTGGTTGTAACCTTCTTCCATCCGGCTGTAGAGGATGCCGGAGCAACTGCAGCACATTCATTATGACACTTCTACCAAGCTATTCAGTAATCTGCATTTTGGATAGAGTAGATTTCCATTTCTGTAGTTTCTGTACTCGGTGCTAACAAAACTTGTAACTGGTGTAACTCACAGTGTTTCTAAATTGTCCAGGCCATTAAAACAGTTCTTCCCAATCTCCTCAATCCGGTTATTGTGCAGATGCCTGAAAAAGAGTCAAATCATTAGTGTTAGTGAGGCAGATAAACGCATAATATATATCTTCTCTAGCTAACATGACAAAGTCTGTGTAAAATAAAAAAGAGTGCTGTGACAGGTCAATCAATCAATCAAACAGTCAGTTAATCAATCGATCAATTCTTCTTCAGTAACCACTTTATCCTGATTAGAGTCAGGGTGTATCTGGAGCAGGGGAACCCTGAGAGAGGTGAGGGAGACAGATGGGGGAATCCATCCTGGATGGGATGCCAGGTCTGCACCATGCACACACATTCACACCTGGGGAAATTTAGAGCAGCCAGTCCACCTGCCACTATTTTGGAAGGTAGGAAGAAACCAGAGAATCCAGACAGTACACAAGCTGCACAGACAGAATGTAGGGACACAGGGAAACTCCAGACAGACTGTAACCCAGGCTAAAAATTTGGATTCTGTGCACCATCACGGCGACAATCAACCAAAGAAACCAAACAATAATTGTTAATTTTTAATGAATAATTGTACTGAGGCCACAAGTTAATAATTCAGCTCCATGTGTTATCATGGCCAACATGCTTACTACATGGTCTGCAGTTGAGAATTTGTCAGAAACAAACAGGTCTGTGATACTGTCACCTCCATGCTTTTCACCAGACTGGTAAAATTAAATTCCCACTCATTATAACAACTGCAACTAGCACTAGAGGTCATACGACTTTCTTTGTAGGATGACTTTGTCTATAAGGTTGTTTTTTTTAAACTTCTTTCATTTTTTCCACACCAATTTCTGGTTGATATCATTAATTCACATGAAACTTGCAATGGTTGTAGGCCCACATGTCTAATACTGAATCTAAGGTTTGTGTGCATTGCCCTCCATGCTCACACCCCCTGAACTGGGGACGGCTCAAAGCACATTTATGGCCAACAGCTTGAAAACTGATTTGTCGTACATTATGAGAGCTGCATTACCTTAGCTACTCATGATTCACTCATGAATTAGTGCCACCTACTGAATGTTCAAAGCTAAAACGGAAAATAGTGCAAATAATACCGTTTTATTATCTCAAGACCTGCTTAAGGTAAAATTTTTTAGGTACACTTATGGCATCAATACCACCTTCTTTAGGTGCCAAATTCTGTGAAATTTCATCTATAGGGGATGGTACACCTGATACATATATCAATATCAATATCTCAAGAACTGCTTAATCAACTATTATGAAATCTGGTTGCTTATTTCACTCTATTCTTGCTCTGTGTCTCACTTTATGTGGCACTCATATTACACACCACCATGCAGTACATCTAGTTTGAAAATATAATAATTGCCTCAAGATTTCCTGGCCACAAAATATCTCAAGAAGCTTAACCCGTGGCCTTAACATAGCAATTTGTGGCCTCGTTTTAGTAAAAAAAAAAAAAACCACCATGTCACCTCAGCAGCTCTGTAAATGGTTGAGCAAAACATAGTATAGTATAACATCAGTATAACTTTACAGATATCGAAAAGAAACAGAAAATACAGCATTCCTACATACTATTCCTGACTGTATGCAGCACAGTATGCAGTGTACCAAAACAATCATTTGGTAAAAATATAGTGTTGGGACCAACAATAGCAGTCAGTCAAATTCACTTGTGTGCTCAGAATTACCTCAGAATTACCTCAGAAGTTTTTTATTTTCACAATTGCTATGACCAAAAACATGTTCGGTTTTGGTGGCTGAAGCCACAAATGATGACAAAAAAAAAAACCCTTAAAGGCAACCAAAACCACTTCACTTCTCATTACGAACTAGCATCTCAGCACAAACTAGCATAAATTATTAACAATATGTTCTGTACAGCAACTGTAACAGTTTTAATTAGAGGCTTTGAGGAAAAATATTACAATTAGATCTACTGATGTGTTAATAACCCACTCAGCCAGAACACCACACAAAAAATTAGCATATAAACAAAAGACTTAGCCATAGCTAAAATTGTCGAGCTTAGCTTGTTCACACAGGACATACTGTACATTCACCTGCAGCGTTTACATAAAAATACGCTACACTTTGTAACCATGGTGTTTAGATGTATAGTCACAATATTGTGGCTTGTTTTTATTTTAAAAATGAAATGACCGTGTTGTGACCGTGTGTGTGTGGGACGGAGTAAGCTATGAAGATATGTCTGGCTGCATACTTGCATACAATTTGGCCAGACATAGTGCATAATTTGGGCATCTTCGCACACTAGAAATACCCAGTATGTTCTTCGCATACTGCTTTGCACTGTATGAATTGTGACCTCTTTAAACCCATCGCTCTCAAAGTGAGGTCCGTTATAAATAATGCCTATAAATAACTGGTCAAACGTTTCGAAAAAAAAAACCCCAACAAACTCTTGCTCCATTAAATAGCCATTATATTATTGTACAATAATAATATACTTAAAATGTGCCTGATATTTTTAACAATTTTTAAAAATAAATCCATATTTCAAGTCAATTTATTTGTATAGCACTTTTAATGATGGACATTGTCATAAAGCAGCTTTCCAGAAATATATTCATTCCAAATATACATTTTTAATATATAAATATAAATAAATGTATCCCTAAATGTTAGTTGTTTTTTTTTTTAAAGTTAGTAGGGAATCCCTGACTGAATCCCTGAATTTAAAATGCATGAGAGGTTATACAACTCCAAACACTAAATCCACAAAGAGTTAATATGCATTTCTTAAAAAAAAAAAAATTATTAAATAAATAAAAAAGCACATTCACATGTGTGTTTAGTCATGACTACACTGTTCCAAGGAATTAAAACTGATACCGGAATAAATGTCAGACCATCCCTGTGCTGTAATAGCCATATATCTAATTTATTATCTCTGAGATAACTCACATGGCCGTTTTCCCTGTAAATTTCCAATCATTAAAAAGAGGCACGGTTCAGCAGAGCAGTCCAAACAGAGGCACACTTGGGGCAGGCTCGGAGCGGAGAACTCATCAGGCCTCATGCTTGTCTGCCTGTTTGTTCTGCCTATTTAACGGACTAATTGGCCTACACTCCTTAGACAAATATTTTCCAGCAGCAGGAATGGAATTGGTAAATCAGAGTCACAGAGAAACGTTCAGGGAGATGGAGAGAGACAGAGAAACAGATGCGGGGGTTATTTTCCTTTGGAGATTGTAAGACACTTGGGTACATTTTGGATTCTGCTTTTACTGTTTTCCAAACTCCTTGTCAGCATGGAGTGTACCTGTGTGTGTGTGTGTGTGTGTGTGTGTGTGTGTGTGTGTGTGTGTGTGTGAAAGCATGTGGCCTTTTCCTGAGCTGCCAAAGCCCCATGTTTGTCCAGGAAGCTGATAGATTTAGCTGATGTAAACACAGTAAAACAATCACAAATGTCCAAGAGTCCGATTTGTGAGGAAAAAAAGCACACCCTTGCAGCAATGCTGAGTGGCACAAACCAAAAGACGACAATTCGAATTGTCACTAAAGGTCAAAATTTACAAAAGCCCTGAACCTCAAGTTAAAATAAATGGGTAAAGTGCCACGTCGTTATTCTGGCATGTTATTTAAACTTCAGAGTTCGTTATTTCACCGCAACTCCTTATTTCGAGTCGTCTCATTATTATTTTAAATCCTAACACTTTAAACTGTGTAATTTGATGGACCGTAACTGAACACATTTAAGCGAATTATGGATCATTAGCTGTCTATGTCAAGTGAATTCCACTAAAGCTTCCACGCCTGACTGACACACTACCTGGGAAACAGCACAACACAAACAGAAAAGCTCATATTCTATAATTTTTTCTTATTAATAGACTGTAGGTGCCAAATGGGTCATGCCATTTTAAACAACTGGGACAATCTTTCCACCACACCATTTGAGAATTGGCTCCCAAAATTCTTTCCAACTCCCAAAATGTTTGTGTAGAATTGATTTGGTACCAAAAAGGACCTTTTAAGTAAGCATTTTTCAGTCACTGGCATTTTTCTGATATTTGGAGCTTAGTAACTTGGACAGAAATAGGACCAGAGTTCAGAAATTTGGTAGGTTGATTCATTACTTCCTGTAGATTCCAAATCCAAATCTGTCATTTGTTTTATACTGGATGGAGTGGCTGAACAGATATAACACGAGGACAAAACACAGTTACAAAATGTATCTGAACCATATTTGGAGGTATAAAAAGTCAGGAAAATAAACGTGTACAGAGCTCATTGTTTTGCACAAATTTATGGGCACAAAATAATGTTGATATAATTACCTAAATTACCTAGATTTGCAATTGACTGGAAATCAGCATGTGAAATGTCAGCTCTCTGGGGGTGTTTGTGGCCAAGTTACTAAACTCTACATTCTCACTAAAAATGTCTGTGACTACACAGATGCTTACTTTGGGAGGAGGAAGCTAAACATTTGCAATATGTCACGTCAGAGTGTTTTCTTCAAGACAAAACATTATCAGTCAATTCTGACATGTTGTGCTGGATGCCTAGAGTTCAGATGACATGGAATGGCATGGAAACACCCAATTGTGTAAAACACCCATATTATGTTGCAATGAAAAGAAAATTTAAAGTAATCAATATTAAGTCAAAATAATATGGATATTATGTCCATAATTGGAGTCTAATTGAAAACATAATATCTTGAAACAAGTTATCAAGTCACATTAATGAGATATTAGGCCAAAATAATGACACAGCACTTCTTTTTACACCAGCACATTTTTTACACCATGAGACTCATTTCAAACATCTCAAAAAATTGCTATCATTCCTTAATAATAACAAGATGCCAGTCAGCAACAACACTGACCACTCTGCATCTCGCGTATATTAATACAATATACCTACACATTATTATAGCTAACTGAATAAAGACAGAGCAGTAATGGTGTTAACAGCCTTCTCTAAGAGATTTGGTGCTATTAAAGCCTAGAGCCATATTGCATCACTTTACATGTACAAAAGCTGCTAAAAGCTGCACAACAGTAATACTCTGTAAAAAAAAAAAAAGAATTATACTCACAGCACCACCAGGCTGGAGAGGTTGGCGAAGGCGTTGTCGGGGATGTGGCCGATGCGGTTGAGTGCCAGTGTGAGCGCCTGCAGGTTCCCCTGATGCTGCAGAGGCACGACTGGAACCTCTGTCAGACTGTTATCGTCGAGCCACAGGTGTCTGAGCTGCTGCAAGCCCTGGAAACTGTCCTCAGGCACCACTGTGATGTGATTCGCATCCAAGCGCCTGGAGAGAGACAGCTTCAAGTCAACTCCACTGATACTGTCATCTTATATATATATACACACACAGACACATGGATACAGTTGGAAGAATATTATCCAGAGGAAATGGTATGTATCATATTCCTTTAAAATTGTATTTGAATTTTAATTTCTTACAGAAAATACACATTAGATGCATTCATATATTACTGAGCTTGTAATTTCATGTTGCCACAACACACTGTAAAAATATTATCGAAGCAATAAGTCATCATAACTTCCTTTTTTCATTTACCTTAACTTATCAAGCGTTTTCAGTCATTCAGCTACTTTATTGAAATGTTAAGGAGTCAAATGAACCTGACACTGTGCATTATGCCTATGTCTAACAGTCAGAGTGTGTGTCACTGTATTAATGCACCACAGAAGAAGCTCTTTGTTGAATAAAATAGCAATATTATGGACGTTCCTGATAATACACAGAATCTTACAAATATTCGAGATCCAACACTATTTAGAACATAGACAATTCATTATCATATTCAACATGTCACACAAGATAATGCCTCAGAAGTGGTGTTTGTCGATACCGTGGCAACCGCCACCAGATTGTAGCTAGATTGTTGTTGAGTGATTTAGGGGTGCAACAAAGCAAGAGTTCCCGTGTGGACGTCCTGGTTACCCACCTTCCTCGTATTCTGTGTATAGTATATAGGGCTTTTGAATATGTAAATATTAAGAAATGAACTATGAAAGTATTCAGACAGTGAAATCTCAGTACTACAGCCCGACTCTAGTCTCAGCACTAGATGAAGCGAAAGAAAAACAGAGAGAAGGGTAATGTTTTACTTGCCCACTGGACAAGGATCTACACCATGCTGAAGCTTTTAACTGAATGTCATAAATGTCTGAAGAAAAGACATACGCATTAAGCATGCTCAATATATAACAACAGTTAGTTCCAACCGAGTAATGTGATTGGACAAGAGGCATTCTGTGAGTGCTGATATTAGAGTATAACAGTATTAGGCTGTTAATTAGTTAATTAGGCTACATTACATCTTGGATTCTAACAGACTTTGCATTGCAAAGATGGACGTACTGTATATCCACAAATAGCGTTTGAGTTAAATGAGTAAATTTCAAGCATTAAAATTATTATTAATTTATTTCCATGGTGATGTGTAGAGCTACACAAAGTAGCAAGTTAACATTGAGGAAAATGTTTACGTGTTTCCTGGCAACAGTCTAGCCCTAGTCCATTTGTCCAGATGTATTTGTTTTCAGGGTTTATACACTTTATTGTGTTATACACTTGATTTTAAAATGAGTTGAGTTTAATTAGGCCATTAGTCTAAACATAATAATCCATAATGACAACATTTTGGGCTGAATTCCAAGCAATGCTTGTGGTGAAAACCATATACTGCGTATCACTACTGTACCGGAGAAGCATGGTGGTGGTGGAATTATGGGACAGGGTTGTTTATCAGTGGTAAGGATGAGGGAGACTGGTCCAAACTGAGGGAAATGTGAATGCAGCCAAATACAGAGAGCTCCTTGAAGAAAATCTGCTTCAAACAAAAGTAGCACGCTAAAGGCTTCTGGTGGTTTTGCATAAGCCCTGTATATATTAATAACAATTTTAAACTGCTATCTTGACTGTATGTAAGTGAATTCCTGGCATATGAGAGCACAGAAAGCGCACACATACACACACTCCTCCGTATCCTCACATACTCCTAACACACAGCATCAGGTGAGAACACACACACATACACCTGCTCCGCTGATGAGGTGCTCAATGCAAAAAATCAGGGCTTGCTCTAACATCATCACTGTCTGTGTTGCCAAGGTGTTAAGAGAGCACTTAATGTTACACTTCACCACACAAGCCTTTTCCATGATCTCAGAGTCCAGGTGAAGGGTCAGAGGCCACACCTTGGAGGGCACAGAGCCAAAGCAAGCCGAGCTGTGCCAAATACTGCAGCCACTTAACAGGTCTGAGTCACTGTTTGTGCATTCACTGGCACACACAGGAGCTTTTGAGCTAAGAGGTGAAGAATGTGTCCAGAAAAAGGGAGTGCGTGTAAAACATTAGGTAAAGGAACAAAAATGTTTTCAGGGTGCTAAAAAAAAAAAAGTGCTGATGAAACCTCGGGGCTGATGATTAAACTCGGAGCGTTCCGTGTTTCTTTAGTATTAGTGTTTCTTCCGCTGGGAAACGGAGACCTTGCGCTACAAAACTGTTAAGTAGTGTCAGAGATACTGGATGATGTCATTCCCAAGAGTTCTCGGACACATAATCGGTTTTAAATGGTGACCCATGAATGGACATGGACACAGGGCAGATGGAGGAAGATGATGGGAGATGGGTAAGAATGGAGGGTGGGAACATCCTGTTTATGAATGACACTGAATTTCAGTCCGGAAGATTACGTGGTCCGTGTGGAAAGATGAGCGGTGTAGGAGTAGTGCAGGCGTGCACCACGAGTTGTGTTCAGACAGGATTTCGGCTGACATCCCATCATCCTCTGTGAGCTTCGCTGCTAGTACATAACACACACATACACACACTATCCTTGTGGGGGATTTCCACAAACGTCTTCAGGTAATGCTATTGGATGGGTCTACACCCAACCCTAAAACCAACTTCAAACACCTGTCACTTTGAAAGAAAGCTTATAAGGACCAGCTACAGATATAAGCTACAGATATACCGGCGTATTAGTGATCTGAAACTCGAGTTTCATGCCAGCTCTGATGTAAGGCTGGTGTGGTGCTGGTTTGCGTGTCTGTGCACTAATATCTAGCGTTCTTTGTTGGTGTCTACATCTTAAACAGTGGAATGACTTCAGACATGCAGCCAGTTATTTATCACTACACTCTCAAGGTCAAAGCCGTAAGTGTGTATCATTAGAAAAAACAGGCGTGCTTAAATGGAAGGACAGAAGATGATTGGATTGGATATTACAGCAACGTCACATTCTTGATGACTCTATTCTATATTACCACTGTTTTATTTTATTTTATTTATTTTTTCTCCCTTATTTAGTCATCTCCAATTCCCACCCGTCAGTGCTTCCCCCCTTGTCACACGATGAACTGCCAGTGCAGGAGGGCGAAGCCATCGCGTGCTTCCTCCGATACACGTGACACAAACCGCCACCCCTTTTCGAGCTGCGGCTCATGGAACTTTCAGTGTAACAGTGTAGCGCACTTGGAGGAAAGTGCTCCCACCCACCTCTTGTATGCATGAGCTCACAGACGCCCGTGACTGGACAGTGTCGCGCTGATTGACATGGAGGGAGAACGTATGCTGCCCCTCCCACCCTGAGAGCACGGCCAATCTTGCTCTCTGAGCTCCCATATATTACCACTGTTGAGGTGGAATGATACCAACAATCATGTGATTTCACTTTTGTCTACAGATTTGTCTGTCTACATACAAATAACATTACAATTTCTTTACAAATTCTAATGTGTTTTTTTATTATCTAGTTTATTTCTTTTCTTATAATTATATTATCATTTTAACTAGTTTTGTACATGCTGAGCTCACGGCTGGCTACTTTTTTTATTTCATTAAAGAAGGAAAGAGGGGGAGCAGTAGCCCAGTAGGTTAGGACTCAGGGGTGTCGATGGGAAGGTCAGGTGGTTTTGAAGTCAGGGCTGCCGCTGCTGGCCCTTGAGCAAGGCCCTTAACCCGCTGCTCAGCCCAGCCATTGAGGGGTGCAATGCAGACTCTGTGCCGGTCCCAAGCCCAGTTAATGGGAGGGCTGTATCAGGAAGGGAATCTGGCATAAAAACCTGCACCAGATAGACACGGTAACCCCAAGACTGAGAGCAAGGAAAAAAGACGGAAAGCAGAAGCACTTTACGTAAAAAAGGAAATGTAATTATATATAAATTAGAAATTGCTGATTTATCATTTAATAAAGGACTTCAGTAAAGGACAGTCATAAGTTTCCTTAGTTTTCATACTAACGTTTCATCCGGGTTTCATCGTACCATGAGTTTCTAGCATCACAAAAACACTGAGAACTTAAGCTAATAATCCCATCATGTGGCCTAATTCATAATATAGACCAGGGGTGGGCAAACTTTTTGACTTGCGGGCCACAACGGGTTCTAAAATTTGACAGAGGGGCCGGGCCAGGAGCATTTGCACACG
>JAOTRJ010000038.1:5294905-5308731 GCA_028564905.1 Leptodoras praelongus | reverse complement strand
CTATCCTGCAAGAAGAATGGCTTAAAATCCCTCTGACCACTGTGCAGGACTTGTATATGTCATTCCCAAGATGAATTTACACTGTATTGGCCACAAAAGGAAGCACTGTGTTCTAAAATGACAGGTGTTTCAGTTTCATTGTCTAACCCCTGTAGATGAGCTACCCGTTTATCTACAATAGCAGTCCTTAAACACTAACTTCATAAAAAACAGCTCCATTGAGTTAACCTGAAAGACAAAAGAGACTCCAAGCCCAAGCAACCAGCAAGAAATATATAACCTGAAAGACTAAAAATATATAGTTTGCCCATTTCTCCAACGGCACATCACTGCAATTTTACTATCTGATTTGAGAAGAGAAAAATGCTTCAGCCTTTAAAAACAAAAGACAGAAAAGCAACGTCATGCATAACATCCAAGGTCCTTAAAAAGCACAGGACAGCACTTAAAGAAGTGTTAAAAAGAGGCAGGCAACCCTTAATGGCCTTTCTACTCTCTCCATTCATGCCTCAACGTCTGAGAAGGAAGAAGATTAGAGCATCGTAATCTGTTTACGTGCATTTGTGGAATCCCCCCATTTCTGCAGGCGCAGGTTAGCAAGCTAATGGGTAAAAAGGAAGTGAATCCTCCACCTGTGCTGCTCTCCGTGCACTGGATACCTGCGTAGGAGGCGCTCGACTGCTGAAAGCCTACATTTACCCACTTTGGCATAATTGCTGCGTTTACTCTCGGCCCGCCTAAGTGCTCCATTCATGCCGCTTCGCTTCGCCTGATGAGAGCCTCCGTGCAGGGGTTGATTGCTTTACAATAGCAGATCAAAATATTAGCATGATTCCTCTCAGGGATCATAGAGTGTGTTTGACTAACACTATCATTAAGTTGTCCGTCAAGCAGCACACACAGAAGGCTGAATGAATAGTAGAGTGGGGAAAAAAGAGACCCATTGTAATGGCAGGGAAATTACTGATGGCCTGTTTATTCCAGATCATTAACTACAGTGAAAGAAATGATTCGCCTCTGAACTATCAATTACCAAAATTATTAAATTGCCTCAAATTGATATGAAAGGCAGTTACACTTATGTTTTATGTTACAATCCTTATCTCAGTTAAATCCATTTCCTAAAATTCTGTTGATTTCACTAAAGCAGGCTGATTAAACACATTACCTTGAACCAAGAAGCATTGGGGCCTTTACTTATTGGTTAAACAGAGATTCCTTCTCACGTTTCCTAGTTTTTCTAAAGCAGCTTCACGTGGATGTTCCATCAAAGTAAGCTAAAAAAAAATGTTCGGTCTGCGCATATGAGGACATCTCTGGAAATACAGGACACTTTAAACCCAAAGCTCAGAACTGAAATCAGGCAAACCCGCTCAACCTCTTGGCCTGACAAGCAAAACATGAAGGCCACATCTGCGATGCTGCAGGTTCCCAATAAAAGCATAAGCTCCCTGGTTGTTCTTTATTTAATTGCCTGAGTATATTCAGGCACTTTTTGGCAAGCTCTCCCTGCACCATTTGGCCCATGGGCGGATGATGGTCAAGTTGAGAGATCCAAACTTTAGTCAGGAGCTGAGCGCTTGACTCACTCACTGACCCGAGGCCTCCACCTGCACCGGCAATGCTTCTAATCGTAGGACCCGGAGAACTCCTTGCTGAGCAGCTCGCCACAGCAGAAGGCCTTTTGACTCATGCCCATCT
Organism: Leptodoras praelongus; assembly: GCA_028564905.1. Classification (NCBI taxonomy): domain Eukaryota; kingdom Metazoa; phylum Chordata; class Actinopteri; order Siluriformes; family Doradidae; genus Leptodoras; species Leptodoras praelongus. The sequence goes on along the minus strand of JAOTRJ010000038.1, from coordinate 5,307,030 downwards.
GGCCTGCTAGAATGTTAAGAGCACGCCAAGGTCCCTGCTAGCACCATGTTACCTCGCCCGAGCGGATCGAAGAGCCTTCAAAGTTTTGGTGATGAACAAGTTCCCTTGCAGCACGACTACATGTGGTTACTAAAGGAGATGACAAGTCAACAAGCCGCCTCCGAGTTCTCCCACGTACGCACATGATTACACAAACACAGAAGTACAAAATCACACCCCGTCAAGATATTATTTGCACTATACTAATTATTATATATTATGTACTCTTTCAAAATCATTTTTGTGTATGCTTCTCTTTTATTAGATATCTATCTAGAAGCTACACCAAGACTTATTTATTCTTACTCATTCTTAAGGCTTATTTAAAGGATGATGATGATGATGATGATAATTCACAGTTGAAATCCTGTCTTTCTGCATTACGGTTATCTTATTACTTTAATCTTTCAAAGCCAAGGGATGTATTCAGCCGAATTTTTCTTTTTCCCTCCATATGACATTGTAGTTGTGGATATTTTCACAGATATCTAAACATATAAAGTTGACGGTTTACCTTCCAATTTATGTCAGTGCCATATGGCTATGCTCTCCAGAACGTACTGCCCAAACTTTGTGTGTTATTGTAGGTGTGTCATGGTCACCTGCCATGTACCTCACAGGGTGTGAGATGGCAAGTCATTTTTTAAAGGCAGTGGGGTATCAGTCTACAGCTACGGCCAAAATTTCAACGACAGAACCATGTTCTTATCTCAACAAAATGAACACAAACTCCAGCCTGCTGGAAGGTATTCCTCCAACACAGAGGAGAGTGGTAGGGGATTGGATAATCATCACAGGATTTTGACATTTCTTCAGGGACGACCAGATAAGGCCAGGTCCTAATCTACTCTCGGTGCATGTGGTGCACCGTGATGGGAACCCCCATCTCCTCTGGAGATAACTAATCCTTACTTTTCATCAGAGATGACTCAACAGGGCCCTTATCTACACTAACGTTGTGCGTGGTCACCATGGCACTACCTCACAGCACCATGGATGGCATCTTTCTTCGGAACGATTATCTTATTACTCCCTTTCTAAATGGTGCAAAACCACCACCACCTGCCATTGTACCCTAGGAACCTGGTGTAGAACTACCTTGCTACCTTTTGGCTAGCTGGAGTGTTGCCTTGCATTTATTGCTGGCCAGATAACTCCAGGGTGGCTTGGTGGATGAACCTAGCATTTTAACCCAAGGTCTTATCCCTGAACTTTGTGAAACAACCAACTTTGCAGCCTTTTAACAAGGGTTACCTTGCAATGTATTTCTTGCTGTGCTCCCTATACACCCTACAATACTACAATACTATTTAGACCAGAAGACAGGCATCCAATCTCAGACCAACTGTTCATCTGCGACAGAGGAAAGACACGATGAATTCCCTTGTCTAAGCAGAGGCATGCACACTAGGTGGTGAGCTGTCGTCACCTTGGCCAATAGACGGACTGAACGCCCACCCCCTACTATGGCATGCCACTCTATGGGGAGATCCTCCTCCCCACTGTACTATCAGGGCTTCACAGAACAATATTTACATACATACCCAGGGAACTGTTGAGTTTATGGGGTCTGCTAGTGATTCACTAGTAATGACACATCCCAATAGGCCACTATGCCATTCGTTTGACAAAGAACTTCATCCTCAGCACAAATGACCAATATCTCCTTTCAAAAGGGCAATATCTTCTATTAATTATTTCTGAATGACATTTCTCCTATTCTTCTTCTTCTTCTTTAACTTCTTTATTTCCCTGCTGTTGTCACTTTGCTGTGCAGGTGCTTTAAATTCACAACCTCAAAAGATGTCAGTTTGTCTTTTCTGGTATCTGTTTCTGTTCAAACACGGTAATAACCCAGTAGATTTATTAGGTCTCGTGGTGTTTACTATTGCAAGTATTCACATTTAACTATTAATTTAACTACTGTTAATTCCTGTGTAAAAGTGCACGTCAAGATTAAACCATGTTTCTTAAACATTGATTTGTGAAGAGATGCCTGAATAAAAGCTGTTTATGGCTCATGTTATTTTCATGTTTTACAATTATACATCACTTTTCTAACTATTATACTAGCTAATATAATAACTAATGGCCAAAATGTGTGTCCTAAAAGTCATACAGCATGCAAGAAGATACGTTCCGGTATGCATACACTGAAATCATTTTTCTATGACTGAATCACAAATGGCACTCTATTGGTCATATGATGTACTATGTCACTTGTTGCATTAAGTTACAATGTGGTATATCAATATCTAGTGCTCTGATATCAGACCGTATTTCCATGTAAACATGACCTAAATTCTCAAGATACAAAAAATAACTGACATCACATCGAGAAACAGAAGCTCCTGACCTGGCCTGGCTTGATGTCCATGTACTGCAGGACCTCTTTCAGCAGAACTGGAGTGTGTGGATCTTGGTCTGGCTGCATAGACAAACGCTTCGTGCTTTTGCTATGGCAGTCTGGTGTGAAAGGAGAAGAACTGGAGCAGAAACGCTGAGGCGGGTTTGGCTTCCTCCAGCAAGGGCAATATGAACACTTGTGCATTCTCCACTTTCCACGACAAGCCAAGCTCAGGGGCAAGGACAAGCCACGACAGAAGAGCATCATTTGGAAACTGAAAATAGATAAGAATGGAGAGTTCGCATTTATCATAGGCAGAAATGAAGGCTATGGAAGAATATCAGGTACAAAAAAAGTAAAACTGTTCAGTATTGTAACTGTTCAGTACAATGACTACACAATCTGCTTTCTTAATAGACTTGTATAAAACGTTTCTTTTTAAAAGCTGATTCAACATTAGAATTAGACAGGAAACACTAATACAGCGCTGAGAAAAAGTATTTGCCCCCTTCCCAGATTCTCTTCTATTTTTATAAATTTGTCAACTTGAATGTTCCAGATCATCAAATGACTTTTAATATTAGACCAAGATAACCCAGGCAAACAGAAAATGCTGTTTTATACTATGATATAATTTATTGAAAGAACAATGCTGTTCGGTCCCTACTGAACAACGAATTTAATTGACTATTAAGTTCAATGTCACTAGCCACACCCAGACATGATTACTACTGAACCTGTTGAATCTAAACATCACAGCAACATGAAGCAGGTTAGAAGGTCTCAAAAAGCAGCACATGATGCCACGTTCTAAAGAGATTCGAAATACAGATACAAAACAAATTCATTGAAATCTACCACTCTGGAAAGTGTTACAAAGCCATTGCTAAGACTCTGGGACTCCAGTGTACCACAGTGAGCGCTGTTATCCACAAAGGGAGAAAACCTTGAATAGTGGCAAACCTTCCCAGAAGTGACCGGCCTACCAAACTTATCCAGGAGGTCACAAAAGAGCCCAGATGAACATCTAAAGAACTGCAGGCCTCTTTTGCTTCAGTCAGTGTACACGATTCCACAATAAGAAACAACTAGTTCATCAACTAGATAAGACCACAAGACTGTGGGGATAACATTCTGTGGACTGATGAGTCAAAGGTGGAACTTTTTGGAAGACATGGGTCTGTTTACATCTGGTGTAAATTAACACGGCATTCAACCATAAGAACACCATAACTAAAGTCAAACATGGTGGTGGGAGTGTGACGTTCTGGAACTGTTTTGCTTCTGGACATGGACGACTTGTCATAACTGATGGAACCATGAATTCTGCTCTCTATTGTAAAATCATAAAGGAGAATGTCTGGCCATCAGTCCGGGCCATAAAGCTCAAGTGCAGTTGTGTTATACAGCAGGACAATGTTCTGAAACACACAGGCAAGTCCACCTATGAATGGCTCAAAAGAAATAAAATGAAGGTTCTGCAAAGCAGAATGTAAAAGATGTTGTCTTTATAGTATATTACAATTATTTGGGGCAAATATTTTTCTCTCAGCACTGCATGCATAAACAGCATATTACCTACATTCAAGCAAAATTATTCTGCTCATAATCAACCTTTAGTAATGTTTTTTTTTTACATTAATTCACAATTTTAGAGTCTGTTTTAGTAGAGAATGTTGTTGATTATTCTTTATTAATTAACATTTATACATTAACAGAGGATATTAGATATCATTTATAGCAATTGCTGAAAGAGCTGCAATTCACCAGCAGTACTATAAATAAGACTTTGTAATTTAGACTTTGCCTTAATTTTCTCTTGAGAGTTTATATTTTTTAATTTTATGGTGGGTAAAAGATCAGAAGTACACACAGTGTAGATGTAATTTAGCATTTTATACACGGATTACTGCTAAAAACCAAAAAAAGCCAAAAACAGCAAATAAGACAACATTTTAGTAAACATTAAATGTCTCTTTTCAATTTCATACGGCTCTTAATTTTACAACATTTTCAGCAAATAAAAAAAACACAGCTTCTATGTTGATATTGTGTCATGCTCCCCACGTCAAGCTCCTTTCACGTCAGCGGACGGTCGACACTGTAATGTAATTGAAATTACACAGATGGGTAATCGCTGATTGTGCAACTGTAATCTGTAATTACACTATAATCTAGGTTGGGCCAACTACAGAAAAATGCTACCAGCAGAGTGCAGGAAAACACAGCCAATTAATTAAAAAAGCAATATGGCAATGAGTTATACTGCCATATGTTACCGTTTACATGACTTACTGGCAAAGGCATATTTTTTCTCCATGCCACCTTCAGGAAAACAAAATAAGACCTACTGATAATGATGAGAATGAAATGAAAAAATGAATTAAACCAACCTTATAGAAGCAACAACTGCCTGAAAGATAAACTTTTTTTACTTTACACCAACAAAAATTCCTAACACTACCTGCACCCTACACTATACATTTACATGGCAAAATGGTAGACAAATTGACATTATACCAATGACTATAGAGGCAAAAAACGTTTTCAACCATTCTTGAGTCTACTGCTGTAGGCAGCCTGGGGGTGATTCCATTCTAGAGAGTTTATAATTGGAGCACAGGTTGGGTCATCAAAAAATATTTTAATTTAAATATTTCCTGGAAGTAAGGGATTATAAAAGTTATTCGTAGGTGTTTTGTTTTCTTAAGAGTACATCATAGTGGTGTCTATAACACTAAGGGACAAGAATTAAAACATCCAAAGCACGTTTTTGATTTTGGAAGCACTTTAAATGCTCCAGCACTTACACTGTAGGACACTTTAACTAACTTTAGGCTCATGTACAAAATAACTTCACGTTTTTCTAACCTATAACCCCCGTTTTAATATGCATTTATCGCAATGACAAATTGAGTGCCAGAAGATGTGTTTGTTTTGATTATGCTTTACTGCAACACACTGATGATCAAATAAAAATTCAAGCGTAGTGTCTATAAATAAAAATCTATATACTATATAATAAGAACGTGCATAATGTGTAAATTCACCACTCACTATCGAAACAGCTATTACAGCATGGACACATAACATTGAGCAGAGGAACAACATACCACTCGGCAAGCTGCGGCGGCATGTGTTTGGATGGTGTGCACCTTCGAATTGGTCTCGGCTGCAACGTGTAGCGAATTCAAGTTCCTCCTGCAGCCATCCCAGTTTATTTATTTTATTTATTTTTTGTGGCGCTCATATGGTTTCAAGAAACCTTTAAAGAAGGTTTAAAACTTTCAAGAAGGTTTAAAATGACCAAAAAAACCCATATCAAGCTTTGTTTCTTTACATGTTCATAAGCGCAATTCTTACATGTATCATTTAAACAAAATGCATGTAATATAACTACAGTATATTTAAATCTATATCTTTATTTGTATTGAAATACTTGTATTTTCCCTGTATGATACACATTTTTTTTTATTGTTTTATTTTTTAACTGATATTCGTCGTGGCTCTAGCATCACGTTTTTGAAACCCAGGCCAAAGCTTTCGGCGTCACGTGACGCGTCACCGTCTTCTCGTCCAATCAGATTCCGAGTCTCCTGGTGGCTTGTGTTTGAAAATCTTCGCGCTGAGAGCTGCGGCTGTAAGAAGCATTATCCTCTAGAAAGTGTTATGTTTAGTAAAAAAATAGCTAATTCCGCGCTTCGCTGTGGATAAATATATTGTTTCGAGAGGTAAATGAAACTGTACGTTATTCTATAAGCGTGATGTAACAGCTGACAGGTGTGTAACTGTTAGCTGTGTTAGCTTAGTAGCCAGCTAAGGTTTACATAAAGCTAAGCCAAGCCATGCTAGCTAAAAGCTAAAAGGGCCATACTGGCCCAACGAGTAAACGTTTCACATCATTTATACCAAAAGGAAAACTTTAGCTATAATGTAGTAATAGTTTTGTAGGATTTACGAGGCCAAAAGACAGTGAATGAAGGATGCTGTGCTGTTCTTGTAGCATGTATAGGTGACAATAACGCTGGCTAATTAGCTGCAGAACTATACACTGGCACGGTCATGAATCTACTATCTAATTATTCATTGTTGTAATCATGTAATGATATTTAAGGGAAACAAATGTACTGTGAAAATTTGCAGGGAAAAATCAGTCGAATGTATTAAACCAAAAATCTAATTGGTGCATCCTGTAGCAATGCAAACCATAAGGCAAGGGTGCACAAACTTTTGCACATGCAGTAAGCCTTGGATTAAATATCATGATATGAGGATCCACTGACTGTCCAACATGTGCATGCATCATGTCCAGTTGTTATATTATATTATATTATATTATAAACATGTTTTTCAGCTCTATCTTCTCCCGAAGCTGTTGCGATGCCAGATCAAGAGGTGTGCAGCCACGTAAAGGTGGTGGTCCGAGTCCGCCCTGTAAATGCCAAGGAAACGGAGGGAAACTTCAAGAAGGTTGTCCAAGTAGTGGATAACCACATGCTTATCTTTGACCCCAAAGAGACGGCGGTCTCTTTTTTTCATGGCCAGAAAGCAGGAAAAAGGGATGTGACCAAAAGACTGAGTAAAGACCTGAAGTTTGTCTTCGACCATGTCTTCGGGGAGGATTCGACACAAATGGAAGTATTCGAAAACACGACGAAGGGCGTAGTCGATGGAGTCCTGAACGGCTACAACTGCACAGGTGAGGCCATCGAAGAGTCAGATTGCATAATGTGATGTGGTCAGTTATAGAGATGCAGAGGTCATAGCTTGAACTCGGTACGTTATGTTCTTTCCAGAATAATGAATATTGATCAGCAGAGCTACAGATACGTCCTTGTAGACAAGTAGTAGACATCTGTAGACAACCTGAAACGCATTAAATATGTTTGAATTGAAATATTTGGGATCGGTGCTGATTTTGTTTTGCTGATACTGTATTTTTTGTTATTTCTGTAAGACGTTGGTTGTTGTTTGCTCCTCTTATGTTACAGGAGGTTATTTCTAGCACAGCTACAGTGCATTTAATGGGAGAGGGAAAAAAAAAATCAGACAGCAAATGCTACATGGCAAGTTTGCACTGCAGAGACTATTTAGCCAGCTATGAGACGGTGAATGAGTTGAAATTGACCAACTAACATGAATGTCGATGCTTAGGTCAAACCGATCTGTTTAAACAGAGTAAAAAGACTAAAGCGCTGCTGCATCGCTCCCTTTAAGCAGGTATTCAGATGCATTCCAGCTGACATGATTGTAACAGCTATTCGAACGGGTTTGTGTTTGTGGCGAATGTAGGAAAGTGAGAACAGACTGACGTCAGTGACGCAAGTTGAAGCTCAAAAAGTCTACCTGCATATCATAACGTAATAAATTATGGACTCCGCTGAACATCACTTATCAGTTGTAAATCATGCTTGGCAAGTCATTCTGGTTTGTCTGGTTTTTATTTTTTTCATTTAATGGGGACATATTATGAAAAACTTAAGGTTTTGTCCACATATATTTGGGTCTCTGGAGTGCCTACCAACCGACAAACTTTAAAACATGTTGTTTATACACTGCCTATTTTAGTCAACAAGGGGTTAAGCACTCTGTTTTCTGTATCGCTTCTTATGTAGCAAGTGAAATTGTTGGAATGATAGCTGCTGTTGGCTACACAGTCCAAGACACATTGCTACATCACCACCCAGGCTCAAAGGGACAGAGCAGCTAAGTGGATAAAGTAAATTTTTGATAGCAACGTTCCCAAAAAAAAAAACCTTGGCAAAATCCTGTTTGTGTTTGCCTTTGGCTTAACTGCTTTTGCAACCTGGATCAGTATAACAATAAGAACTAAGTAAGGTGTTTGCAATTTCTTATAACATTTATGTATTACAAATCTTAGCTACTGAGATTCAAAGTAAATGGAGACCAAAATATTTTTTTATTTTATTTTATTTTTTCTCTCCCAAGTGAAGACTTTGAATCGGTCACTCCAAAACCTTAATTCTTTTGAGCCATTCAGAGGTGGACTTGCTTGTGTCACAAATTTTTCCTTCAGGATTTTCTGATAGAGAGCAGAATTCATGGTTCCATCAATTATGAAAATTCGTCCAGGTCTTGCAGAAGTAAAGCAGCCCCAGAACATCGCACTACCACCACCATGTTTGACTGTAGGTATGGTGTGCTTATGGTGGAATGCAGTGTTCACTTTACACCAGATGTAACAGGAGGCAAGTCTTCCAAAAAAATCCATCTTTGACTCATCAGTCCACAGAATATTATCCCTAAAGTCTTGTTGGTCATCTAGATGTTTTTTTTTTTTGGCAGATGTGAAACGAGCCTTTGTGTTCATTTTGGTCGGCAGTGTTTTGAGCCTTGCAGTGCTCCCATGGATGCCATTTTTGTCTCGTGTCTTTCTTATTGTGGAATCCTGTACATTGACTGTAACTGAGGTAATTAAGGCCTGCAGGTGTTTAGATGTTCACCTGAGTTCTTTTGTGACCTCCTGGATGAGTTATTGATGTGCTCTTGATGAAATGTTAGTAGGCCGGCCACTCCAGGAAAGGTTCACCACTGTGCCAAGTTTTCTCCATTTAGGTTTAATGGCTCTCACTGTGCTTCACTGGAGTCCCAGGGCCTCAGGAATGGCTTTGTATTGTTTCCATAGTGGTAGATTTCACTGGTTTTGTTTAGCATCAGTATTTGAATCTCTTGACAAGGTGGCATCAAATGCTGCTTTTTGAGACCTACTAACCTGCTTCGCGTTGCCAGACAGGTTTTTTTGAAGTGATGTTAAGATTCAGCAGGTCTGGATGTGGCTAGTGACATTGAACCCAATGCTCCATTGAATTTGGTTAACTGGATTGCATTTTCCTTCAAACAATGAAATCATTATTTCAAAATCGCATTCAGAATGAAACATTCAAGTGTGACAAAAATAGAAGAAATCTGGAAGTGAGCAAATACTTTTTCACAGCACTGTATGTAGATTCCTCCAATTTTAAACACTCCCCAAGTCATGAAATGAAAAATAGATGCTTCTCTTATATTTTGTGATTATTCTTTTATTGTGTGTTCAAATTGTTGCTGGGCCTTTGGTTCGCTTCAAACTGCCTCAAACTGCATCTGCTCTCTACTCCAGCGTCTCTTTAACCACCTGGACACCGTGTTGTGAAAGATCTTATGACCACATGGCCCAAACATCTGGGTTTGTAGAAAACACAACCCGCTAGAAATCTCCTCCGATTGTCCTTTTATTGCTGTCCAGGTACAATATTTTTATGACCGTGGAGATTCCTGACGCCCCCCCTGATGAACGAATCCAATCTGAATGCGGCTTGTTTGTCCTGTGTTTGTGTAAGAGCTGTTGTGTGGATCAGCAGCACTGTTTTATGACCTAAAACACGTCAACGGATTGGAAAATATAAGAAGCCCTGTCAAGCGTTTCAGTATCAGGTCACTATAATAAAACCTATAATCTCATCATTGCATGTGTATACAGATGATAGAAAGCTATTTTGGATTCAGCCTATTGTTTAATGATTAATCACGTTAGCATATTGACCTAAAGGCATACTGTTTATCAGTAAATCAAATCATAATTGAGATCTATCGATTGGTCCGAGTGTAGTTCTGCGTAAGCAGTGAGTGAAATGAAACCCAGGTGCCTTTTACGTGATTAGTTTCACTCTGCAGGGAAACTGCTGCGAGATCTTATTCTGTCATTTTTACTCGTATGTGTTTAATAAAAATTCCTGCATACAAGATCAGTTCACACATCTTGGTCTGGGTCATGATTGTAATCCACCATGAGTTGGTCTTTTCTGATTTCGCTCTGACACTTCTGGGCAAACAGGTCCAGGAACTACTCAAGCATTGTACTTGGTACATTTTGAAAGATAATGTCTAAAAAAAAAAAAGTTATGAAATTGAAAGACCTCTCCAGACATTCGAGTGCATGTCTGGATTTAGTCTAGAAGGCTTGGGAAGCAGTAAACTACACAAGGGCTTGGTATGAATGCTGATGCTCAGCTCTTGTTTTAAATTTAATGGAAAAAATGGCATGCAGTATTTCATCAGACGAATCTTATAAGCACTATGATTGAAATAATAGACCGTTAAATATTATTCAGGGTTTGTGTGTGATTTTAAAAGAAGAGTCAAATGTTTTCTCCACATCAGTGTGCAATTGTTGCCGCCAACCTCATGATTTATTGCATTTTTGGACCTATTGAATTAGTAGGTTTGGACGTCGAGATCTTGGATTTTAAGACCGTCGTACATTTTCGACCGACCGACGTCATTCTGATTTGTGTCTGTGTTTGCGTAGTGTTTGCCTATGGAGCTACAGGAGCGGGGAAGACTCATACAATGTTGGGCAGCGCTGAAAACCCGGGTGTAATGTACCTCACTATGAAAGAGCTCTTCAACAGAATGGACCTAATTAAGGAGGAGAAAGTCTTTGATGTGGCTTTCTCCTATCTAGAGGTAATCCAATTTACAGAAGGATGTAGGATGTGCAGTAATGTTTATTATTCCTATTATTATTATTGTTGTTGTTGTTATTTGCATCATTTTATTTATTTTTAGGATTTCATCCTATTTTATTTGTTTTTATTTATTTGTTCATCTTTATGAAGTTGCTATCCATTATTATTGTATCTCATCTTTATTGTTGTTAAAATATGAATTAATTTGCAATTTCTTTTTGTTCTTTTATTGTGAAACCGCTTTTATGGTTTTTACTATTAGTTTTATTATATCATTGTATATAATTATATCAGAGTTTAATTAACATATTTGCTGTCTATAAAGGTATTATTGATTGTCAGCATTCTTTGCCTCATTATTTTTAAAATGACAATTGGAGTGTTTTACAAGTCAGAGTGTTTATTAATGAACAGACTGTAAGCATGTCCTGATCTTTAAACAAACCCCATCTTTCTGTGTTTGTTATCTTGTGTCTTATTAAACACGTTTACTCCTTATTCACCAGGTCTACAACGAGCAAATTCGGGATCTCCTGGTGAACTCAGCTCCTCTAGCAGTGCGTGAAGACGGTACAAGAGGAGTGGTGATCCAAGGCCTGTCTCTTCACCAGGTATGTGTGGGTCGGAGAGATTGTTAAATCGCCGTTTAATCATGTTCTGTTCGACGGTTTACTGTAGTGCAGTGATGAGCATTAAGCTTTTTTTAATATGAAAATGTAATTCAGAATGGCAGGCAAGATGAGTAATAAGATAAGAAATTAGTAGGGAATACAACAATTCAGGACATGCTGCTATATAAAGATAATACCCATCAAATTAGAGTGACGGGGCCTGTGAAGTGGAATGACTTCTTCTTTTCTGATTTTGCTGTACCAGTGCATCCTGAAGTGTTTTATTCCTCTTATATCAGATCAGTTTGCCAATGAGAACGATTTCTTAATTACGGAATAGCACATCATAATGTCTATCCATTTATAATTACATTGAATGTTGGGGAATGTCTGTGAAATGTGTTATAAACAGACATTCCCTCAGCAGCCTCATTTTTTTTATCTCTTGAAGTAAACAAGACATGATTCAGCTTGTCCTTTTACGAACTAAAAAGGCGTCTGTCCTGAAGACTTTTTCAAGTCTATAGTTAGAGTTTTTGCCTTTGAAAGCACTGACACTGGAGATTCCTTCCATAAATGCAAAATAAATCTTGATGCACGTCCCGGTATGAGCTGCTATTCAAACCTTAATGTCAGTCAGTCATCAGTCAGTCATTTTCT
>JAOTRJ010000038.1:5229412-5239707 GCA_028564905.1 Leptodoras praelongus | reverse complement strand
AAGTTGCATGAGCAGCAGCTCGAAAAGAGGCGGCGGCTTGCGTCACGTGTATCGGAGGAAGCACGCGATGGCTTCGCACTCCTGTACTGGCAGTTCGTCGTGTGACAAGGGGGAAAGCACTGATGGGTGGGAATTGGAGATGACTAAATTAGGGAGAAAAATCGGGGAAAAAAATAAAAAATAAAAATTATATATATATATATATATATATTTTTGTTGTTGTTGTTGATTTCAAAATATACATTCCAACTGGTAATGATTGATTCAGTCCTTTATATACTGTTGGTGCTTTTAAATGGGTTAAATATTGATTTGTGTGGGTTTGGTGGTGTGCAGACTTTTATATTATTGATAATAATTCAGAGTATGATTTAAAGATATGGATTAATTTTCTATAACAGCAACTCCAACAGTAGTGCTGGCTGTAATTCAGATCATAGGTTTGTATTAATGCGCTCCATATAAAAAACTAATCTAATACTTATCGTTACTATAGTAACAGTTTCACAGGTACTTGTATGGTGGCCTTCTATATAGTCTAAGGCTAATAATAAACAGATAAGAAATGTGTTGTTAACACATTTAACACGGAAATATACTGTGTATACTCTCAATATGTAGATGTTTTCCGTAAGGAGATGTTTAGTTAACCTTTATGAAGGGAGTCTCCAGTGTCAGGATAGACGACTTGTGTGCATTCTTGTTTCTCTGTAACATGACAAGCTGGTGAGGCAGCAACAATGTAATGCTGCTATAACATAATGTAAAGTGAGAAATAACTTCTCTTGTGGTTGCTTCAGAACTTTAAATGGATAGGAAGCATAACATCCTGTTCATTAATATATTAATGATAAAATGGTAATAATTATTGGCAAATTGCTGTGGTATAAAAGGAATAAACCACATCAGGATGAGCTGTTACTCAAAGATAATCCTTCCTATAACAGAATGTCCTGTTGTGTTTTATTCCTTATTCTGTATATTACTTGCTTATTATCAAGCATCCTTTATTTTAAAGCTTACAGGTTTATTCTCATTCCGAGGGATCCATGTGAGAGTATAGGTTGAGTGCAAAAATGTTATTACATTATAATCTATTGCATAATACGATATGTATCTTGTACTGAACTCTTATTTTATTATTTATTTGTAATTATGATCCCTCAAAGAAGCCATTTCATCTTTCAGCATCCTTCAAGTATCACTGTCAACCATGTCAGGAAGATTGACATGAAATTCTATGGCAAAAATAGTTACATCTTTATCAAGAGTTATACATAAAACGCGGGACTTTTACATGACCATGTCCCACTAAGTAGCTTTTACAAACATTAAGAACAAACAAATAATAGCAAGATTGTACAAATTTGCATAAGCCAACACATACGAACCATTATAAATGGTTAAAGCCATAGTGAGAAATGAGCCCATGGCTGTAGTTTTACTTCTTTGCTTCTCTGAGACAAGGTTGTTTATGAGCACTTTAAAAAGTAATGTTGCTACCATATTTTAGGCTTAAAATGCTATCATATTCATTATTGCTCTACAGTGAACACTCACTTCATCATGTTTGTGCACTCTTGCTAAATGTAAGGCATAAGCGGCGTTCAGTAAACGGTAAAACGGTAATGTTTAATTAGAGGAACCTGAACTCTCAAATCAATTTTATTTGTATAGCATTTTACTAATTGTCACAGCATAGCTTCATGGAAATCTGGTTCATGATTTGGATCCCTAATGAGGATGGTGAGGAAAAACTCCCTAAGATGATATAAAGAAGACATTTTGAGAGCAATTGGACTGGATGACAGTGGATAGTGAGATTATAAATCTTTACAGTGTACAGGTGTAGAGGAGTAAAGGCAAACAGTACTGAGTGTGTTATAAGGATGTTCAGTATGGGCAGATTAGGAATAAGTGTCCTGGGTTGAACACAGGGCAGTCTGTATGATTAGAGCAGAAGGTCTTAGGTTCAAGTCTACAGTATTCATGTGAGCTTATCCACTCATAAATAGAGGGTCTTAGCAGCATAATATAGGGACTAGAGCAGCAAAAGCTCACACAGAATCTGCTGATGTCCCCAAAGCATTCATATAAGAGCTATAAATGCTTGAGAAAAGCACTAACTCTATTAGAGTGTTGTCGGAGTGCTGGCATTGAGTTATTTGATTTAATTACTTATTTCTTTTTAGTCATGATGTCTTGTGGCCCTGGAGCAATGGGACTGAGGAAAAATGAAGTTTCATTAACTCTTTGTTCTTGTGGTAAACTGGTCTACATTAAAGTAGATACATTTCAATACATTTCTAATAATCACTAGTGACTGATAATATAGACACAAGGACCATTGTAGCACTTGTATTTATTTATATTCATTTCCTCCTTGTTATATAGTCATTTAGATAAGACATGCTCAGGCTTGATATATCCATCCAACCAAACAGGTCTGGCTGTACCTGACCAGAGACTGTATATATTATAATGAACCTATACCCATACCTGTATTTGTCAGTCAAGATGCAAGTGCTGTTCCTTTTAAATCCAATAGCTTGTAAGCAGTTCAAATATTAGTTAAAATCGAACATTAATTTAGTTTCTTATGAAACATTCTAATGAATGAACATTGAAAAGGAAATAGTGAGGCTCCCGGGTGGCACAACAGAAAAGTGTTCCAGAGATTGCTAGTTCGAAGTCGAATGATAGGACAGCCATCTGTGGCTAGTAGCCAAGACAGCAAAGTTGACCATGTCCTCTAGGTGGGAGGGATGGCAGTCACAGAAACACTATCCGATCTACTATATGAGCTGATGTATGCAGAAGAGGGTAGACCATGCTTTCTTCTGAGTGTGTTACATTGCCCTGTGATGCAGCATGACCAGAAGTTTGAGAAAAGTTACAGTTGGCTAGATTCATGTGTCTCAGGAAAAGCATGTGTTAGCCTTCACAATCCCCAGTTGGTAGTTATCATAATGGCTCATGGGGACAAGTTGGAGAAGAGTCATCCAAAAGCAATTCCATTCATCTGATCAGGCAACAATATAATGTGGAAATATACACTTTCTTATATCACAACTTGCTGTTTACTATCCATCCCATTCCTATTCTTATGATAGATCTTTCCAAAGTTCTTTTCAGGTGATATTCAGAAGCAGTTCTGAAGAAACATAAAGCAGACTTTAGTATCTGACATTCCCTTTGACTGAATCTATGTGGCTGACTTAGTTAACAATAATGGAAATCTGTATCCTCCAAAATCTTCCCTGTAGGTATATGACTCAAACAATATCCTGTTCTAAGGTAACTCAGACTTGCTAATGTGGTTTAGGACAGAGTATGA
The DNA here is from genome assembly GCA_028564905.1 of Leptodoras praelongus. Lineage (NCBI taxonomy): Eukaryota > Metazoa > Chordata > Actinopteri > Siluriformes > Doradidae > Leptodoras > Leptodoras praelongus. The sequence continues at coordinate 5,236,370 of JAOTRJ010000038.1, read as the reverse complement.
ATTCCTGTCATCTTCACCCATCACTGGTATCAATTTGGCATCATTCAGCACAAGACAAGTGACTTACAAGTGTGTTTACATTAGTGAATGTTTACAAGAAGCCCCTATACCTCACTGTAGTTTAGAAGTAGAACTGTAGGTCTACTGGAAACTGGAAGCAATGTAGATAATAATATAATCCTACTTTCTACTTGATTTCAAAATGAGATTATATAGCATAAATTGGTAAATTGGTAATTTAGTCCCCCTTTTGCTGTTATAATAAAGTCCAATCTTCTAGGAAGGCTTTCCACTAGATTTTGGAGCAAGGTTGTGGGGATTCAGCTACATTCAGTCACAAAGGCATTAGTGAGGTCAGGCACTGATGTTGGGTGAGGAGGCCTGAGGTGAAGTCAGCATTCAGGTTCATCGCAAAGGTGTTCAGTGCAGTTGTGGTTAGGGTTCTGTGCAGGCCACTGAAGTTCTTCCACTCCAACCTTGGCAAACCATGTTTTCATGAAACATGCTTTATGCACAGGGGCGCTATCATGCTTACTTTCAGTGAAGGGAAACTGTAATTCTTCAGCATACATCCTATACAATGCTGTGCATCAGTTTGGGGTAGAACTGTATGTGGATGTGATGGTCAGGTATCCACAGACTTTTGGCTATATTGTGTATTCATTGTATATGGAAAGAATGGTGCCAAATCAGAGCTTGAAGGACCAGGTTTGAAGGTCCCCAAGCTCCAGTTATTATCTACCAATTTCAAAATAGATAGAAAAACATTTGTGTGCTGTACGGTGTGAGGTGTCATGGACTGTCATCTCATCCAAGGTGTATTCCCACCAAATCCCAGGATAGGCTCTAGATCCACCTCAGAAGATGAATGAATGAATGAATGAATGAATGAATGCATTTTTAAGTTTCATATTAAATGCTAGGAAAAACTACGAAATGAGGCACCACGACATGGAGCCAGAGCAGTAAACAAACTCTGAATCATGTAAGACTGTTACTATGGAGCTTTGGCCTGAAACTGTGTTGCATTAATTGGATATAGGTACAGTTTTCTCTACAACACTGTACAGAGCAATATGTTTTATTTGTTAGAACTGGCTTCAAAAGTCCCCACTGTTTGTGTGTGCACATGTCCAATGCATGAATGATCAAAAATAAAATCATGCACTAATGATCTACTTCAGATCATTAGCATTCTGGCAGGCTGGATGAGAGCAGGTCAGGGGCAGGACCAGGCAGGAGAGGACAGAAGCAGGTAGTATCCCAGCTGACTGGCATTCAGAAGGCACTATCTGTACACAAGAGGTGTGGGGGAGGGCAGGGGTGGCATGCAGAGCCATGAGTGAGTCAGCCACGGAGCCTGTGAAAACTGTGGGAGAGAAGGCAGAACGGAGAGCAAGAGAAGACGAGAGCGATGCTGTGAATGCCACTATGATAAAAAAAAAAAACAGAGGAAAAAGAGTACGACTTAGTGTGAAGGAGGTTTTCAACTTTGAATTATATGAGTCTACTGACCAACCACGGCCGCCTACATTTTAAGAGATATGATTAATATTGTTGTAGCATGATATGATATTTAGCTGTGTTCATCAGCGCAGCCCACTGAACTTGACCAACATGACGCCCTCCCCCCACCATCCATCTGCATCATCTTTTAAAAAAATGGATGTTGCGTGGCGTCTCTGCGTTACACCCACAACCATATGAACAACAGTGATCAAAGTTGATCCTGGGCACTGCTTTGCCACTGACCCCATGCTAGGTTCCTAAGAGTCTCTGGTTACAGGACATAATAGTGTTTGTGTAGTGTGAGTAGAAGAGCAACAGACCGATAAAGTGGTGTCATGTCTTATAATCAAATAGTAAGTTACAAAGCTTTGTTGGGGTTCAAGTTGTCTGAAGTTGAAGTGACATGCATGCTCATTCCCGACAGCCATGTACTAAGGCTGAGAGACAACGTGCATATAAAAATTCTTGATATTTGATATGAATAAGCCAGAATAGCATATGCATAATATATTACATGTAAGTAATGTCCCTTTACATTAGGTTCTTGCACCAGATATTTGATGTAAGTGAGGTTTGGAGTAATTTTTTTTTAAGTATACATATCTACTTCTCTGATAATCTTTTCTGGTTCTGACGCATGTGTGTGTGTGTGTGTGTGTGTGTGTGTGTGTGTGTGTGTGTGTGCTTGTGTGTAGGTGTGTGATGTGTTACCTGAAGCTCACACACTCTTTACTGTGACTGTGTGAGATTTCTGACATACTGTTTCAAATCTTTTCCAACTTCTGCTAGAGTTCATCCTCGGGTAAATACCACCTATTACTCATGATACTTCCCAGCACATTTGTAGGACACATGCAAGCATATCGCCTCGTCACTGCATAACAATTAGCTGTGTGAACGCACACCGTGCGACTGATGGAATTTTCCTGATATCACACAAGGTTTGCACTTCGGACTTATGGGCTGCAAAATGAACCGTTACTCCTGTTGACGAGACCAAAAAAAAGGGGCGCGGGGGAAAGAGACACCGTTTTGCACAAGTTACGACAACACTTGACTATCGACGCGGACTTCACCTCCGTTCTCACACTTGTAGGCTACTTAAACAAGGAGGCGCACAGACAGTGGTTGCACAGATGTAAGTATGGCACTTAAAAATCGTTTTTCTTCTGCTCGCCTTTCCAGCAGCGTCGCTCCAGGCTTTACGCAGCAACAAGTCGCCTTGAACTTTAGTCTGACTTGATGCAATATAATATATTGGATACTGGATAGACATTTTGCTCTTACCTGACTCAGGGCCATCTCATCAACAGTGCGTCGTACAAGTGCGCGTGAAGTTGACATGATGACGCGCTATATAGCGCGTGCAACGAGGCGGCGGGTCACATCAAACGGAGCACACTTGCACGCGGGAACTTAACTTTTCCGGTCAGCGTTTTAATTGCTCTATCAAGTGTTCGAGAGACAGAGAAGGAGAGACAGAGAGAGAGAGAGAGAGAGAGCGAGAGAGAGAGATTTTGCCGGTCAGTTTTGCTCGTGCGCGCCAAAACTTCAACGCCTGTGCTTGATTTGGTTAGGGTGTTCGTCTGAACGAGTTCAGCGCGTAAAGCTAGACAATCCGCTTTTTGGGGAGTTATTCAGTCGCGTCTCGCTCTGTTTTTTTTACTTGTGTGTCCTGCCGACAGAAAGCCGCTGAGTGTCAGGGAGTTTAAAGCACGCGGATATTGCAAAAGGGGGTTATTAGATTCATAAGTCACCCGAGTGGTGGGCGATTTATTGAGCACGGCAGAAGTTCTCGTATGATGACTTCAAACAAGACACATTACCTACCAGCATCTGTTGGAGCGTGTGGATATTAAAACACTGCTATCTCCAGCACGGCATTGGGGGAAAATGGTAAGTAGACAGGAATCAGCTACACTTGCGGGATGAAGTGCCCAGAAATTGACATTGCTTGTGGAATAGGGCTCGCAGGAAAATAGAGCATTATTCGGATGGGTGGTCTCATGCTTATGGACGCCAGTAGTAAAGGCTAATGGCTGGGTAGAGGCATACTATTGCCAACAAGGTAACTTTGCGCTGGTGTTAATAACCAAAATAAGAAAGAAAGAATCGGAGCGTGCAAGATGCTGAGAGATACGTAGGGATGGAGAAGATAAACATTTCAAAGGGTATTGTTCCTCTTTTGCGCGCGGTGTGCCCAACAGTCTGCATTGTTTACTCTCGGTGTTTTGGTCTTTCAATTTTTGAACTATATGTGTTTTTTTCTCTTTTGGATGTCAGTGTAAAGCAACATGTGTAGACATGTCGATGTGCCCTGCAGGACATGAGCGGTGCTGCGCATCAAAGCGCGTTACTGAGCGGGACCTGTTACGGTGGGATTTGGGGACTCCTGTTAGTGGAAAGACGAGCGGCCTTTTTGAAATAAGTGCTTCTTTTGTATAAGAAAACATCCGGCCAGCATGTGATCAAATATTTACAGGACGGGCTTGGCAAGGATATATATTCACGTGACGAGGCATGGGGAAGCAATAGAGTAAAGCAATATCAAGTGGCACGCAAAGAAAGTACAAATTAATGAATTCATTAATGGCATTTTTTATTATCATTCATTTTTGCTTTCGAGTAACCTTATAGCTGTGCTATGATTTCAGCACTTTGGACAGAGACACAGGAGTCGCTAAACGGACTTTAACACAGGATTGGACGTCGCCTGTCATGCTTTGCAGATCCTTTTGCCAAAAGCTAGGGTGCTGTTTCACTTTGGTCCCTTTTTCTTTTTTTCTTTTTTTGTAAGCGCTTTCCGAGGAAGCCCCATGCGAACGAGAAAAAACGAAGAGAAAAGAGAGAGAGAGGGCGAGAGAGAGAGAGAGAGAGAGAGCGAGAGAGAGAGAAAGAGAGAGTCAGTAGAGAGCTGCTTGCTTTGCTTTGCTTGGAGTTTGGTGGACGCTTTTCTCGCGGTGTTAAAGTTGAAGTCTTTGCGCTGCTGCTTCTTCCTCCAGCTCCACTTGGTGCGCAGCGTTAACTTTGGGAGATGCGAGTCTTGGTCGTGAAGATCTAACCACTGATAGTGGTTGTCGGCTCTTAAACAGGTAAGAAGCGTTTCCGCTTGGATCCACTGTATAGATACAAGCATTTTTGCGGGGGGTTGTTTTTAGCACGGAAATATGATATGGCTTTTCCATTTTTTTGAAGTTTGATTTGTGGTTATAAAAGGTGCCGTTGGGTTGGGAATCAGCTTAGGGCAGAGATGATGCTTGATGTGGGAGAGTCTGTGCAGAGAGGACAGCGACTTTGTGAAGCAAATGATATAATAATATCTTAAGATAGGCTGCCTTTTTACCTAGACCTCACTTGCTTGAGTTTACTAATAGGCTAACCTAAATATTGTTTTTCATTCTAACGTGCAGCAGCTGTAGCATTGTGGTGATTAAAAAGTTGCTCCAATTTAGCACGAGGCTCCTATGAGTCATTCATGAATATGTAATACTTGCGTTTGTTTATATCACGAGCTTTAAGTAATGCAAGAATACATAGGCTATATTCATTTTCTGGATAACCAGAGCGCCTTGCAAAATTGTGCATTGTTGGCTCGTGCAAGAAATAGCTTGTTGGTTCTTGTTTGTTTGTTTGTTTTTGTGCGTATGCAAATCTTTCTCACCATAATGCTGCGGAAATCCCGTGAATAAAACGGAACATGCGTACTTGCTTTTCTTGGTAGTGTCTATCTATCTATCTATCTATCTATCTATCTATCTATCTATCTATCTATATGCCTTCTGGCTTCTCTCTATGATTATCGACCAGTCTAAATATGGTTTCATTAGCGTAGCTAGATCATTAACCCTTTGCATCGTTCCTAAGTGCTGGTGCAGTCATGGATATCTGTGTAATCTGTGTCCTGGCGCTCTGTCCTTTTGGTTATGTCTCTTCAGTGAGTGTTTTTTTTTTACTACAGACGCTCCTCCGTTTCATTCATGCCGGGATTTCCAGCCCTCATTCCAGCATCACCTGCTCCGTCCGCGCGCATCCGCACAACCACAGGGGGTTAAAAAAACAGATAACTTCCGTTAAAACTGTTGAGATCCGACAAAACCATAAAAGCCTGTCGTAAGAGATTTTAAGAAGTGCCTTATTTTGACCATTTCCCTAGCTCTATAAACGGAATAGGAATTGGGATAGGCGTGGTCAGACACCGCCGTTTGTCACGGCTCGGTAGATGGAGGCGCCGATAAGATTTGCCCGATAAGGCGAAATGGCTGAGACGGGGGCTTCGCTCGAGCGGCGGAAAGGAAACGGAAAGAGAAAGAGATGGGGAAAGAGAGAAAGCGAACGGTCAGCGTTTTGAAAAGGAAACCTCGCTACCGGTTTGGTGACTTTTGATGCCGAATAAGTTAAAGAATTCGTTTCGGTTACAGAGAGAGAGGAGAGGGAGAGAGGCGATGGATACGAGCGGCGCTCCTTATCCTTTTCTTTCTTCCGCTTTTCTTTGTATCCGCTTCTGCTCCATGTAAGACGCATGGCTTCATCCAAAAAAACTGCCTACAACCTTCCTAACTAGCATGTCACAACAGTAGGTACCTATTATTTTGACATGTTATTCAGGACGGTAGTGGGCGGTTATGGATGTAACCTGTGCTTTAAGGGCATAGCAGCTGAATGGCAGACATTCAGGCACAACAGCCCGAGATATCTACAGCTTATCTAGCTTTAATCAAGAGGCCATCAGGCGGAAAACGTCTTATTTTATCAATTTCATCTGCCTTTTAGTTCTTTATGATCGTTTCCCCATTCACCTTTTGTCCGGGGCACACGAGCCTCTTTCGCGTTTCATCTCTGGTAAATTCGGGTAATTTTTCTCCATTAAAATATTTGTGTGCTTCCTCTTGTGTTTGTATAATTACAAGGCACAATCTGATAGCGTTTAAATGCAACCATTTAAGATGTGCACTCATGGACAATTAGGCAGTATTTTGTGAACAGGGCAGACCACTGAGCTGAATTTCTAATATTAAGATTTAATTATATTTAATGTTTATTATATCTATTGTCAGTCGGAGTATTATTATTATGTTGATGATGATGATGATCTTGCATTGCATTATTGCTTCATGAAAAGACAAGAAATGTGATATGATTGCAATATGTGGATGGATTGTTTGCTCCGTGCATGCTATAACGAAACGATGATGAGTTTGCGGATAAAATGTTTATTTTGGGCTTGAAAAAAAAAGGTGCACTGGCTTTTTGTGCGCGCGCGTGTGTACGTGTGGGATGGGTGGGTGGTGGGGGCTTTGTGTTCTTAAAATATATCTAATTTCAGTTCGGAGTCGTGTATTTTCTCTTCCTTTTTTGGGGTGGTAATTTGTTACTTTTTGCTTTTTATGAGAGAGAAGGTTAGAGCTGTGGGTTTATGATGTGGGTATGGGTGTGGGCCGAGGGGAGGGAG
>JAOTRJ010000038.1:5180325-5201987 GCA_028564905.1 Leptodoras praelongus | reverse complement strand
TGGTGCAATGTGCAATTAATGAAGATTGGCCACCAGGCTGGTCCAATTTAGCCATGAAACCTCCCACACTAAAATGAGTCGTTTCAGTTTCATTGTCTAACCCCTGTACATGTTTGATATAAAGTGCTTTTGAGACTGTAGGTGGCACCAAAATTGTTTATCAAAAATTGTTGCAGTCATTCCCTAGGATTTTTTTTTTTACAAATCTGAGAGTTCCTATGTAATATAGATTTCCTATTAATAGTTTTTTTTTCACTTCATTGTTCCCATAGCATTAACAAAGTATGTCAATAATGCCATGTGCAATTCCTGTTGGTGTCTCACCACTGAAAAGGAGCACACTTTCATTCTGCTGGTAGGAAGGTGCCCGGCAAAATGATCACCCAATATCCTACAGCTGATTGTATGCCTTAAAAGGGATGTACAACCCCAATTCCAAAGCAATTTCCAAACCATTTCATGAAATAAATAGCTCATTTTGAACTAGAGGGCAGCAACGCATCTCAAAAGAGTTGGGACGGAGCAACAAAAGGCTGGAAAAGTAAGTGGTACTAAAAAAAAAATTAAAAAAAAAACAGCTGCGGGAGCATTTTGCAGCTAAGTAGGTTAAATGGCAACAGGTCAGTAACATGACTGGGTATTAAAAAGAGCATTTCAGAGAGGCAGAGTCTCTCAGAAGGAAAGATGTGCAGAGGTTCATCAATAAAACTATGAAAAGTGTGGAACAATTTCAGAAAAGTGTTCTACATAAAAGTGTGATTACTTTAAATATCCCACCATCGACAGTACATATCATCATCAAACGATTCAGAGAATCTGGAGAAATCTCTGTGCAAAGCCAAGGGTCAATATTGGATGCTAGTGATCTTTGGGTCCTCATGTGGCTCTGTATCAAAAACAGGTCTGATTCTGTACAGGAAATCACTGCATGGGCTCAGGAACACTTACAGAACTCCCTGTCTGTGAAAACAGTTCACTGTGCAATCCACAAATGTAAGTTAAAGCTATATCATGCAAAGAAGAAGCCATATGTCAACACGCCACAGTAACACTGTCTTCTTCTCTGGGCCAAATCTTATTTAAAATGGACTGAGGCAAAATGGAAAACTGTTCTGTGGTCAGATGAAATTTTTAATTCTTTCTGGAAAACATGAACACAGTGTCCTGTGGACTAAGGAGGAAAGGGAGCATCCAGCTTGTTCTCAGCGCACAGTTCAGAAGCCTGCATCTCTAATGGTATGGGGTTGCATTAGTGCCTATGGCGAGGGCAGCTTAAACATCTGGAAAGGCACTATCAATGCTGAACAGTAAATAGAGGTTTCAGGGAAGGCCTTGAATATTTCAGCAAGACAACGCTAAACCATATACTGCATCCATCACAACAGCATGGCAGTGCCTGTCTGCAGTCCAGACCTTTCGCTAGTAGAACATCTGGCGCATCATGATATGAAAAATCCAACAAAGACGACCCAGGACTGTTGAATAGCTAGAATCCTACGTCATTAAAGAATGGGACAACGTTCTTCTCCCAAACTCCAACAACTGGTCTCCTCAATTCCTAGACCTTTGCAGACTGTTGTTCAAAGAAGCAGGTGTGCTAAACAATGGTAAACATGGCCCTGTCCCAACTCTTTTGAGAAATTGTTCCATTCTGTTTTTATTTACATTTTATACAACATCCCAATTGCTTTAGAATTGGGGTTGTAATAAATAAAAAAAAACGATCCTTTGCAGGGCATGTGATGCTATTGGCTGTGTCATTTTTAATAAGGATAATAATTTAATAATAAATTAACACAGGCTGTAAAGTCACATGGTTTCACAGTGCTACCAAAAATCATTCAACCTAAGATTATTGGTCTTTGTCTTCCAAACTTTAATTTACAGTGTGTCAGGTTGAAGTAATGAAGTTTGGCATGAGCTGACATTAGATATATACCATTATGGGAAGGCAAATTGCCACAGTTGTTCATTATTCATCCATAATTATGGAACATTTCATTCACTGATGTCTAATTCTGACACACACTTTAAGGCTGTGCATGCCTGGACCATGTTTCGGACACTTGATTCTCCCCAGCCCTGCACCAGTGCACTCATGGTGGAATTCCAGACACGTCCTGTCATGCTGTTCATGCTTGTCTATAAACTGTGTCCATGGACACATCCACTTCGGCTTTCCGCAGGATTTGTTAAGTTAATAATCAGAGCAGGCTGGAACTATGCTGTCCCTCTTATAACTCTAACGTGTCTGCATTAAAAGAGGGTGTGTGATATGAGGAAGTTTATAATGTTATTGTCATTTTTTTCCCTAGCCCTAACTATAACTTCATGTAACTTCATGTAAACTAGGCTGATTGAAACACTGCCTAGATTTGATCACCAAATTTTGCTGATACATCCATGTCAGTGATTGAAAAACGTGGATGTGAAATACACACATGAAACCAGAGCGTTACAGACTTGATATGTTAAAAAATCTGAAATCAAAAATGCAGCTGTTTATCTGTCTAAGTGTACATGTATAATAATTTACAGAGCAATTCATGGATATTAGATTTTAGCCTCACAGCCAACTTTAAACTGGAAGCACATCAAGATGGGCACTTTTACTGAGCATCTGTCAATCAAAATATTTATTTTTCATTGAATTACATTACAACACATTTCAAGGTGCAAGACAGAAAACACTGCATAAGTTAAAACAGTGAGGATTATGATGATCACCATTCATACCTTCAAACAACTTAAATGAAATGAAATGAACACAAACAGCAATGAGTGAAGTGGTGAAAGAATGCACTTCTGGCAGACAAATTGCACAAAAACTTCGAGTATGCGCATAAAGTTGAGTGAACACGCAAACACAATGAACTCTTTGGCTCTGTACTGTAACCTTTGCCCTGTCCTCAGCTCAGTAGGAAGCCTGGCGGGGTAACTGAATCCCGCCTGTGTCCACACTCAGACAAATCTGAGTTTCTCACTTCTTCGTCTCCTCTTTGGTAATTTGAGCTGCAAAGCATAGGCAGAAGCATTAGAAAAGATTTTTTATTCAAATGCAGAAGCCAGTCTTTATAATATATTTAGTAATATAAAATATTGCTGATGTTAAAGGGGATTCAAATGTGGCATTTCAGAAATATAATATATTTCTGTATGAGAAAATCAAATGTATCAAATGTAAACTTATTAGTATCGACATACAAGTAAAGGTTTTTAAAAAAGCTACTAGTGACCTATCGTGTAAAGGGGTCTAATTATAAAGCCTTTTTAGCAGAACCAAAACAAATTAAAGATAGCCGCATAGTGGTAGGGATCTTACCTTCAAACCAATTCAGACATCAAACCTGAGTTTATTCACGAGCTGGGGGAGTCAGTAGCAAAAGGGTGAAGAGAAACAGGAAACAGCAAGGAGGAAGGGTTAGAGTGAGACACATTGGACTTATGGATCTCTCTGGAAAAGGATCCATTCTGGACCATTGGAATGTATACAGAGTCAGGGTTTCTCAGCTCTCAGGACACACTGCTCTGCAAAGATTGAAGTTCTTCCTACATCACGTCCTTATAGTAAGGTCTGTCCACTCTGTGGACATAATGGCAACTAAAACCCACACCGTTATTTCCAGTAAGACATAACCAAGCTCTTGTGTACATGAATAAGGAAAGACCAAAAATATTTCGGGTTGCTCTAACCACTGCACTTGTGTGTAAAGACAAATCACAATATGGGTGGCTTTAAAAATGGATAAATAACAATAATGTCAATTTAGATTTAAAACATGACTGGCAACTGAAATATATTGTTTACTGTTTTATGAAAGGGAGAAGTGTATGGAATATTGTGGCCTTATCTGTTACAGTATTATTATGAGTATTATGCTACAGAACTCGTGTAGGTGCTTCATTTCTTCATTTGAAGAACATTCTTCATAATGTTCTTCAACATTAAGTATATTATCAAAACCTTTTCAACACCCTCTGTCCTGTATCTGTATATGTTATTATTAGAAGGTCTTTTTTCCATTGACCAAGATGATTTTTTTTTTTTTTTTTTTACTGAAATGCAGGACTGAGGTAATACAGCCACCATGGTGCCCCATGCACCAAGCAGTGACCTGAAAATCTGCAAGGCAGTGAGTCCCCAAAACAGTAGCTGAGAAACACAGCACTCAGACACACTCACAGGTTCAGGTTTAAAAAGGTTAATCATCCAAAATCAAACAAGGGCATTTGATATATGCCAGAATACACCATGTTTCTTTGATATAGTATAAGAAAGAAAGCATGGATTCTGCTTTTATGGCAGCATATATCTACACATTCAATGCACAGTCACATGAGTAAATATAGAGGTATACTATTCATATATGATAACACATTGTCACTCATATATGACCTCATATTAACTGAATGTTATATAGTAAAAAAAAAAAAGAACAGGAAGCAGATAGAAATGTTATGAAATTATTCAAATAATTATTTTAGACAATCACTTGGCTTGTGTCAGTCTGCATTTACTTTGTTACTTACTTTTGAACATGAATTAAACAGTCAAGCGTGATGTGTAAGGTACTTACGGCGAACCTCCAGCTTGCACTCCACAATGTCCTCTCCACTGGCATTAACAGCTTTACACATGTACACACCCCCATCGAATGGACAAGGCTTCCTGATCTCCAGAGTCAAAATACCCTGCTTGCTGAGCATGCGGTATTTGGCTTCATTTGTGATGTCCATCTTGTTCTTGTACCATGTTATTTTGGGCTAAGTATTAAAATGGAAAGGAAGGAAATATCAAAGAAATTGGTAGCACTTCTGGAATGATCAGTAGGAACAGGCAGAACATTGGCTCCACTTATTCTAGAAACAAGTATAGATTCTGTATACAGACAAAATGATGCCAGGAGCAAGAATAATCCTTTCCGATCTTATCTGTTAGATTTCAGATATGCTTACCTTAGGGATGCCTCTTACAGCACAGCTGAGTGTGGCATTGTACCCTGCGATGACCGAGCGGTTAATCAGCGGTTGTGTGAACTTTGGTGCCTCTGAGAAGTCGTGATCCTTGTAGCTGGGTGGCTTGTACTCAATGCCTTAGGTTAGAACAAAAGGTCAGCATAATATCAGGATGTCTATGATGATGCAGCACAACACTAATAGTGGGATAAATGTTGTATAAGCCCCTCTCATACAGATCCTTTCACCTGTTTTCTGGATGTATGCACTGTCCTTAGACTGGCATGGCTCCGGACTCAGGCCCACCATGTTAATAGCAAACACTCTGAATACGTACTCGTTCCCCATGATCAGGTCGGACACCACACAGTTAGTACGGCGGTATTGCTCATAAACTGTGTACCATTCCTGTCAAACAAATACACATACAGCTGAGTGCAAATATTTGCATCCCCGGGCAATAAGATGACCTTGATTTTACAGAAGTGAATTAGTTGTCATATCGTCATTCAACATTCTACATTTACATTTAAGGCATTTAGCAGACGCTCTTATCCAGAGCGACTTACAAGAGTGCTTAGTCATCAACTTGAAATATTTAAAGCTAAGGCTGGTAGACCTGAATTGAAACTACTTTGAGCCTTGATACTGCTAGAATTTAGCCATGTACTACCTATTACACATTAAAATTAAAAACAAGTCCCAAACCCCCAAGTACTCCTGAACTACACAAAACCAGTGAAGAACAAGACATAGCCAGTACATTAGCTACTATAAGTCTGGTAACAGCTTTGAGTCAGTGCTCATTCAAGTGCTCTTGAAAGAGGTGGGTCTTCAGTTGACGTTTGAAGATAGCAAGTGACTCCGCTGTTCGGACACTCAGGGGGAGTTCATTCCACCACCTTGGTGCCAGGACAGAGAAAAGTCTCTAAAGCTTATCATGCTCTCAGTATTATAAATCAGCTATTATAAATATATAAGCATGCAGCATCAACCTTATATTTGCACTGTCACATCTGTAGCATCTGTTAAGTCTAATGCTATTAGCATGACAATGTGGAGTGGATAAGTAGATGGGAATAAAATAGCAGCCTATGTGCATGTTCCAAGTCCAGGGACCTAAAGTGCTTTTATATTTAGCAGCAGGACGTCTCTGGTTTCTGACTTGGATATTGTCGTGTGAAATGTGATGATCCCAAGCCTCCCAGCTCATTGTTCTGGATGCACTAAGAGTAAACTGGGTCTAATAAAGATGAGTGCTGTAACTCATATTCAGCCACTACCCTTGTAAACAATGAGAGGAAGAGCTTGGAGTAATGGCATTGCTTAAATTAAGCTACTGGTCAGGTGGGGAAGGGTGGTGGTGGAGGGGGGGGACATACCTGGCCCACGCTGAGAGGTCAAAGCTGCACACAAATGACGGGTGGTGAGGGTCATATTGGCAGTTCAGTCTCTAGATTCTCTAAATGTTGTCCTTAAAGGCATCCGAAGCAAGTCGCCAAGCGTGTCATAAGAGAAGTTTAAACCCAGAGTACTACTGAACTTGGACATACTGTACATTACTCAATTATACAGGTGTGTTTAGGAGCTTAGCTGCTTTTGTAACACTGGCAGGATTTCAGAGTACAGAGGGACAAATGACAATTCATATCTGCCTTTTGGCTTGTCTTTCTCCTGCTCTGTCTCTCTAGTTGAAAGAGTGGGAAAGCTTGATAACTGGCTAGTTTTTTATAACCTGAGCTAACTACAATTTTTTAGATTAATGAGTAATTCATAAGAAGAATAAATATCCAAGACTAGGGACGAACATACATGACCTTTTACTTTGGATAGGTGGAATAATAAATTCAATTTGGATAAGATGTAATAAGATAATCCTTTATTAGTTCCACAGATGGGGAAAGTCTTGCATTATGTATCATAGGGTTTGGATTTGTACAGCAGCTTAGCAATGTAATTACATAGACACCCATTCAACTTAATTTAAGAAGCTACTGTGTAATCCTGTTAGAATTACACAGTTGTATCCAATATTCATATTTGCATTTGGCTATATATAACAATACTAAGTAAATCAAATTCCTGGACATAGATTTGTACATACCATCGTCTTCTTGTCAGCTTTCTGGATCGTATAGCCGGTGATGTCGCAGTTGCCATTGTCTGTGGGTACTTTCCATTCCAGCGCCACATTGAAACCCCATATGTCTACCACCTTCAAGATCTGAGGAGAACCAGGAAGGTCTGGCAGGAAAAAAAAATCCCAGCATGATCATTAAATACCCACAATCTCCTAAAGTAATGATTCTCATGAGACATGAGAAACCTACAGTGTTTCGAGATGATGAAATGTACATAACATACCCACAACCTGAATGATCACAGTGGCCTTGTCTTCCACGTTCTCGATCTGTACGCGGATTTCATAGCTCCCAGAATCTATGCGCTCTGTCTTCCTGATGAAAAGGATGCTGTCGGTTTCACTGTTTCTCACACTCACATGCTTTGGGTCAAGAGGCTCACCATTTTTCATCCAGGTCACGTTTGGTCTTGGTTTTCCCTGAAGAAAGATTTTTATCACTTATGTTTGTTATAATATGTAAAAAAAAAAAGATTTTTTTCAAGGTTGTATGTGTTTGAGATTTATAGATTTATAGATTGAGAACTATAAAATGCCATTTTAAAATCAATCCATGTTACATGATACACAATTTGAGTGGAAACAATTTTGGTATGGTAAATGCCTAGTGCTACATGCCTAGTGTTAGTTTTAAGTTTTAAATGCCTGGTGATAGTTTTAAGCTGATTGCCTCAGGACTTGTGTGTGTGTGTATGCCAGCATGCTGTTTTTATATAGAGAGCTTTTACAGCTGTTAAGATTTATGTCATTAACACGTATCAAAGCTGCTGTCTGTGCGCATCAACTATTATCAAGTTTCAGCCACACAGCCTTGTGTATTTATAGGGTTTCGGGAGACAACAAGAACAGATCCTTCATGTCCTGATTAACTCTTGTTAGCGCAGTAGGCAATGTTTCAGTCTGGCCAACATTAGTTGAAGGCCAAGGAGCAGTAAGGAGCTACCAACTGTAGACTCATTCACGTTCAAGTTTTCACAATCATTGACCTTTTCCATGTTCACAACCAGGAAAATGGAATTGGATGAGATTTGATGTCAGTCAGGACAGCTGATTCTTACTTGAAATGGGATCACCAGGTTAACACTTTCCCCTACTCTCTTGATGAGGGTCTGGCGAAGATTGCGAGGGAGCCAAATTTTTGGACGCTCTGTCAAAAGACCAAGAGAAAAATCAGAGAATTGGGATGAGATAATAGTACTGAACATTTTGACAAAATTAACATATTGCCAGTTGCAGTGGTGAAGAAACAAGATATTTATAAGCATCATGGTTGCAAGGTGGTGCAGCGGGTAGCTTTAGTTTCCTCCCACATCTCAAAAACAATATCAGTAGCCTGCATTGCCTTGCGTGTGGGTGTGTGTGTTTGTGCATTCATGCATGCTGCCCTGAGATAGACTGCCATCCCATCCAAGATGTATTCCTGCGTCATGCACACTATTCCTAGACTCCAGATCGACCCTGACCAGAATAAAGCGATTACTGAAGATGAATGAATGAATGAATGAGTACGCTCATATAAGAACACAAATAATTACAACAGCTACCCAAGTCTCAATAGATTACATGTACTGACAATATTTTTCAAAACTAGAGAAGTGTGAGTTATTATCTGAATAATTCTCCAGTGGCTCACAGTGGTTATACTGTAAAGGCTCAATAGATAACCAAATGGACAAGCTGTTCATAAAGTGCTGAGTATTTCTTTATCACTTAGGTGGTATAACAGCTCTCCCAGCATGGTCTTTGACCAGATAAACACTTTACATCTTACTGCTTTCTCAGTGAATGGAATGTCTGAGGGGCTCCTGGACCCAAAAATAAACCTCACGTCATACCTCCATAACAAAGTTTACTCTAAGTGGCTGATAATGAATGTGTGTGAACAAGATCTTTGGTGTTATATGATACATGAGAAGCAGAAGAGTGCTCAGGATTCCCTTGCATCTGGGAAATTTATAGAGTAGTTTCCCTGTCGCAGGAAATAAGTGAGAAAATACAATGTCCTGGAAATATTAGTGAGGTTCTCTAAAGTTAGCACATTAAGTAATTGAGATGATCAATTATCTACGGTACATGAATAATCTACATGATCAGCTGGCATCATATAGGTAAAAGTCTGACTTCTACACTCTTAAAATTCTGATGTGGTTTGTCTTTCCTGGGAAACCAAATGATTTCCCCTTCTGAGAGGATTTCAACTAGAATTAACTAGGCAGCCTTTGGAGAGTGTAGGTTTTTTTAATGGATTGAACGTGTCAAATTGTTCTCAGGTTCTTTTACTGCAGTTCTTGAATCTGACCTGATTATATTTACTGGGTTTAATTTACTAGGAATGGTTCTACTAGGAACCTTTTTTTTTTAATGGATTAACAACAGGCAATCAATATGTAACATATAATCAAATCACAAACTGTGATTGAACTTCTTTTCTCCCATGATGCCAAGTTTTGCTTATAGTTCATGTCAAACAAACTGATGCACATTATTGTGTGAAAAAAGAATCACATGGAGAAAATGAGAAGAAATGGAAAATTATATCATAAATGTGCCCCGTAAACCCTAATAATGAGATTTATGAGAATGGTTTATGGAAAAGGATGGCCATGAATCATGCATCCTATTTTAAGTCATAGCTGCAAACCATGTTGTTTAGGGCAATAATAAGGAAGTCATCAAGCAAAAGACAAGGGCTCCATAATATATTCGTGTAATTGTGTCTGTTAGAACAATTTGAGCCTGTTATTGAATTTATTCTACTTCCAGGCCTGAAGGAGTTTGGTCAAGGACTATATCCGGTCCCTGGGCTTTCTGTTGTACAGACCTGCTTTAATGTAATTGTGTATATCTCTTACTCATGAAAGCTAGTGAATCCTAGTGGCTGAAAGCTGATCAGGAACAAGCTGGTGATTGTCTCAGTGAACTAGGCTTATTAAGTTAGAACAATAAAAGCTTTTGTAAAGCACTCTATCTAATGTACTGCTGCAAGTTAATGCAACTAAATGCAGCTGAAATTGAAGGAAAGGCAGCTCAGAAATGCAAATTTAGTTTTATAATTCCCTATGCTGTTTGAAGAAAACTTGATTACTACATTTAGTACCATGTACCTTTTTTTATTTTGTGTAGAGCTTTACTGCTATTTATAGTATTATTTCTGGTAGTACTTGCCATAAATAGGTACTACTTTCTGTAATGCCTACATTTTCCCAGGGATACATGACTGACTTACAATTCTTTTAATATGCAGTGTTAATTCAGTGCACATGAAACTCACGCATGATCTCACGAATGGTGACAGCCTGGGCCAGAGTGGCAGGGGCACTTGGGCCAGCCATATTATACGCCCGTACACGAAACTGCATCTTCTCTCCTGTAGGCAGGTCACGGATGATCACAGAAGTCCTCTCTGTAAGACCCTCAAATGCTGGAATCCACTCATCAGCTAGATGAGATAAAACAAAAAATCATGTAAAAAAATGTCAGAATGTCAACGCTCACTGTAACATGTCCTCTCTCATGGCTTATTGCTTTAATCCAGAACCAATGAGATGATGTCCTTACAGATCAAACTATCCAACACAGAACTACCTCTATCTCTTATGCACAAAATTGCTTTATGGAGATCTTAAATGCATTGTATCTGGACGCACTGGGTTCAGGAAGAATATTCCAGATAATAGTCATCTTTCATACTACAGACTACAAGGGTAAAAGAGTACAGAAAATTATGCTTGAATATGGTTATTTGTCCAATTTAATTAGTTGAAGGATGCATCACTGAAGAGACAGGGTTACTATTATACCGTATATACCGTATATACAGTATACCATTTCCTGAGACATGTTTCATATAAAATCAAAACCGAATCAAGTCATAAGCTTTTGTTTGAATTTATACAAATTTCACTACAAATTTCACTTGCTTGTTTTCACCCCATTCAAGCAAATTTAATGAATGAAGAACCGCTGAGCAGTCCTTGTGCAAAGATTATTGTTTGTGATATCCATAGAAATGACATAGATTTGATTATATAGATATACAGTAGAAATATAGTAGAAATAAATAAAGATTAACAGCACAAAAAACTGACTGAGCATTGTAACAATTATTTAAAAGGTCTAAATGTAAAAAGTGTAGGGTGTATTTCACACTCTCGTTTTACAAAAGCGCTTACACAGATACACAAGAAACCTTCACAGTCACACACTTACTGCCTTCCTTGCAGTATTCGACCCCATAACCGTCTATAGGAGCAGAGCCCACTCTCTCTGGAGTCCTCCATTTCAGAGAAATCGTGGTGTCACTGATGTCATCCACACATAGACCAACAGGCTCACTGGAGGGGGCTGAGAGATAACACAAGTTGAACTGACTTTGATGAAAAGCAGATGTTGAGAATTGGTACTTGGGAATTATATACATTTAAGTTATTTGTATGGTGACAGTATTTAAGATCTAATCCTAGACCTCATCATAAATCGTGTCTACTCTCTAAAACTCAGTGTAGTTATATAGTTACAGACCAGTGACATGAAGTGAGGTCAATGGGTAGGGAGGCAGTGGATATATCTGATTTACCAGATTTACACATATATGAACCCAGTACAGGTAGCTTGCATACACAATTCAACTGATAGATGCACAAAGACTGTTGGTTAGGTTGCTGTATGTTTAATATTTCATATCAGCATTCTTTATAACACAGGCATACAGACAGGCCTAAGGTATGTATTTGTGTCATGTTTTACTTGTCAATGCAGTTCCACTATTCATACCCATTCAACACAAATGAAAATATATATTGCATCCTTCTGGAAAAAGGGTCAGTGTTTTTGAACGTTTCTTGCTAGACCTAGCTAGTCTATCTCAAACTAGAGGGAGAGCTTGTGTCATCAATTAGTGGGCTTACGTGGGCACACACACATACCTCAGTGCAGCAGATGTGTCTCACCTGGTGCTTTTTCATCGAAGTTTTAAAATGAGACCAGAAAGTAAATATCTTTACCAGATAGTGAATACACATACATGACATAAATTACCTAGAATATAGAAGGCAAGGAAATGTAATGAATGGGTCTACTAACATTACATTAGTGACATACGGAGAGATAATAGGCAAACTTTTATTGCCCATGCTCCACCTAGTTATTGAGAGATTGCAAAATGAGAGGCGGAGCTGAGCTCACCACTGCTTCACATCTCGTTTTTCCCTGTATTTGTATCTGAGCTCGCAAAGTTGGTGATTTTGACTGCAAAAAATGATTGGAGTCATACAGAAATGACATTTGTAACACAGATCAGTGGAAAAGTCTTCATATTTATTTATTTTATTATTATTATTATTATTTTCTACTTTTTGTAACAGCTCTTTTCAAAGAAGTATAATAGGTAAGGCTCTGTATTCCCTGTATAGTTCATGGATGTCATGGAATCTGTGTTTTACATTAAAATCATGTTGTGGACTTGCTGGGGAAAATGTTGCAATAAAATAATCTACTTGACAAAATATGCTAAAGATATTAATATGTAATGATATAAATCCTTCTTTAGCATGCAAAAAAATTGACACTGTTGACATGTCTCTTTCCAAAACAACTAAATTAGGATTCATTTAGTTATTTTTTATCTATTTTTATTTTATTTCTGTAAATAATTTTGCAAACTGGATTGTTTTTTCTTCCACAATATTTCAGTATTGTGAGCTATTATTTTTTTAAAGGTTCTTGGACAATCAAAAAGTGGAGTATGTTCAGTCTATACCTTTCAGATAAATGCCCATAGACTAACACATTCATGAGGAATTGTTAATGCATTATTGTATTAAGTGTTTCTGTGGCCCGCAAACTAAAATACATTTGACACTCCTGCTATAGTCAGACTGGTTATAGAAGATAGCCACACCATAGACAATCAAAAGGCTGTAATTGAAAATGGAAAACAGATTGTGCAGCGCCAGTATAAACATGGTGAAAGCAGGTGTAATAAATTATACTTAAAGCTTATTATAGATTACTAAATTTACATTTCCAGTAATATTTGTCTATTCTATTCACAGATTATAAATACAAAACAGCTTGATGTTGAAAAATTTGCTCTGTACTTGCTCTGTCTTGCTTTGTACATTTACTAAAGCATATCAAAGAAATAAAGCACTGAGTTGCTTAGGAACTAAGCTACCAAAGCCTGAACAGAGAATCAAAAGTCTTTGCTATATGGATTTCCTAGGACTTGTCACCAGGATTTTTTTTTTCCATTCCTTTACTCTTTATTCCTTTAGGAGTCAGTCAGAGGACAAGGGCATGGAAACTATTGGGCCAGTAAAACTCAGAGGTCCAAGTCTGGTACATCCAACATTGTCTTCCAGCCAGACTTCATGGCCTTCAGCTGCCCATCATAGTTGAGCATAACTACCATTGTTTGAATAAGCACGAGTTAAACTTGAGCTAGTGTTTATAAGGACCTTTCAAAGATATAGATGCTGTTAGGGACATGCTGTGACAGAAATAGTTTACACATGGCATTGTCCCATCTGCCTGGGAATTAATCAATCTGGGATTATAAAATCTTAACAAGGACAGGAAAGAACGTGAACCATGTATGTGGTCCACTTTGTCCACTGAATTACAAGTTAATTTTTTTTCAGTTTTATTCAGTATCCCGAATAAAAGTACAATACTGATATCTAGCAAAGATGAAAACTACCCCAATTTGCCTTTTTTCCATAGTGATGAATGCTTGAGTTACAGTTTTTGCCATTTACTGCAACACAGTGATGCTAGCAATGAAATGATAAATGCTAAAAATCAATTTGCAAGCTAACCTGTCGCACATATACAAGCATTCGTCTGCTAAATACACCCCTGTATCCACACACACATTTTCCATTTGTAGACTTCTGACAAAATCATTTTATGACATTTTATGATTATATCACTTGATGAAAGCCAAGGCAGCCAGTGTGAAAAGTTATCCTTTAGTTATCCTAAACAAGATATTTCTGTATATATACTGAAGGCTACATAAAGGCATGCATTCAAGTAGAATTAGAATGAAATGCCTACTGCCAACAGGTTCTGGCTCAGGTTCAGGTTCAGGTTCGGGTGGGGGAGCAGGTTCCTCAACTGGGGGTGCGCCCTCCTCTCCTGAAGTTGCCCCCTCTTTTGGCACTGCTTCTCCATCTGAACAAGGTGCAGGACCTTCTCCTTCTTCAGGTACAAGTTCCTTGGCTGCTTCAGTGACTGTATCTTCAGGAGGAGGTGCTATTACCTCAGGTTCTTTGACTTCGGCAGGAGGATCTGCAGGAAGATCTGCAGGTGTGTCTGCAGGTGTGTCTGCAGGAGCATCTGCTGGTGCCATGTTGGCTGGCTTTTTCTCCGCTGTCTTTGGAAGCTTAGGCTTGGTCATCCTGTGGGTCACTTCGACACTTTACACTGCTCTACACTCCTTGAGGTTCTTGTAAATAGTCTCTCGTCTGGTCTGTGAGCCTGCTTGCCTATTGTTCAGGCCTTTCCTTATCATCTGCTGTACTCCTCTCCTGTCCTGTCCGTTCCTCTGGGTGTAGCGATTCAAATTGTTCAGGGTAGCAATGCAGCTAATCTGTGCGTCCTCCCCCCTCCTCTCTGTAGTCTAGTGACCTGTCTGCACCCTATGCTTGGACACAACCTTATACTAACATGCCATTATTTATAGAAGACAGTGCCAAAAATAGTTTCCTGATCTATGGTATTATTCTGGATCTTTTCAGATTCTTTGCCATTTTTCAAGTGTTACTGAGAAACTTCACATATAGATAAATGGAAAGATAAGTGCAAAGCTAGGGTAGATATCCTGAAAATGGTCTTATTTTAGGCATTGAAGGCTCTGTCACTCTCCAAATAGATGACGGAGCCTTGAAACACTGGTATGATGATGTGTGGCTAGAATAGGGCAACATCCTTAAATTGGCAAGCAGATGAAAGAAGGGTCTCCTTGACACTAACATGCTTGGCATTACCTCATACACACAAAACCCCTCTTCTCTTACAAGCTAGCATTCTCCCAACAGCCAGCAAGAATAGCATTCCCATTTTGACACAAGGGACAATGGTTAATTTATCATTCTTACAGGGTTTTCCTGATTTTCTGCCTGGCTTTTCATGACCAAATGTTGGTGTAAATCATGCTCCAAACTAATCTCTAAAATCTACAGTAGCTGTAATACTTATTTAATTACCACAGGCAATAATTTCAACATTTCCTTATATTGAGAAACAAACATATAACTTAAAACTTTAAAAAATTTACTTATATTGTGTCTGAAGTACTCATATAGCAGTACCCATGATACAGTATATACCCTTTATTGTTTGACATACATACAGATGAGGAGAAATTAAAGGACAAACCAATGTAATGTGTTAGTAAGGTATTGGACTGGCACAGTCCACCTGAACAGTGACAGTGTGTCTTGGCATGGATTCAAGAATTCTGTGGAATTTAACTGGCGTAATGAACGCTGTTTTGATGATTGTGGTGGTGAACGCTATCTAACACATGACTCAAAAATCTCCCATAGTCAAAAACTGGGTTGAGGTCTAATGAGTGTGAAGGTCATTTTTATTTCATCAAACCATTCATTGAGCCCTCATGACCAGGTAGATGACCTGTACAGGGTCATCTTGGAAATGACTGTGGCCATCAGGATAGAAATGTTTCATTATAAGATAAAAATGACCAGTCAGAAGAATGTTGTATTGATTTGTAGTGCTGCTTCGTTCAAAAAGGGGGCAACTGGAGGCAAACCATGCCAGCAAAATAAACACCAAGACCACCCCACCCCCACTCATAACAGAGCCTTTGGTTTTTTCCTTTAATTTGTCCCCTGTTTGTATATCAGGTCACTTTTGTTAAAATTTCTTTTTAATATTGCAGCATATATCTACAAATTTCAGTTCAAACTTGTCATTTATCGCCACATTATTGAGTGACAGGAAATGAATAGACATCTATTACCTGTCTCAATTGGTAGTGTGAAAGTCTATTATTGACTAGACCAACTTCTACCCTTAAGTGTTTTCAGTGCTTTTCTCAGTAGAAAGTACAGAGATACATGTCAAGATTGCTGCTTGTGGTTAATCAACTATAAATACAGATGAGTATGATATAGTTTAGTGTATTCCATTATGGTATGTTCCTTGGTTTTCAAGTGTTTAACCACAAAGAAAAGAAATTCCTTAAATCATTCAGCCATTTTTATATAACCACTTAATATTAGTGGTCATAGAAACCAAGGACAAGACTAATCAGCCAATCAGGAGTATTTCAGGGCAGTGGTGGCTCACTAGTTAAAGCTTTGGGCTCCTGAATGAAAGGTAGTGATCAGAGTCGTTGAGTGTACATCCCAGCACTAACCTTCAGTTGCCCCGATTGTTGTTTTAAATGAGTCAATCAAATCAGTCAAATAGAAGCAAAACTTACCAATGGGCACAAAAGGCTGGGAGGCAGGACTGGGCCGTGACATTCCAATACTGTTCACAGCATAGACCCTCATCTCATAAGCCATTCCCTCTATCATTCTCTTAGCTTCATATGTGGTTTCCTTATAGGGGTCAAAGTTCAGCCGCATCCACCTGTAGCTCTTTTTCTTCTTTCTCTCCAGGACATAGCCTTAGAGGACATAAGCTTTTTAATGTGTTGCAATTCAAATACTTCTTTAAAACGTAAATTATAAGCTTGCATGCTTTCTTTTTGAGCAGCATTTACCCAAAATTGGCTGGCCACCATCAAACAGTGGAGGGTCCCACTGGACTACACATGAATCTTCCCCTACGCTGAGGATTCTGGGAGCCTGAGGTGGATCTGGCACATCTGAGGAAGTAAAAAAAAAAGCCTAATTTAACAAAAGTCTTTTTAGAGCCAAATAAACATGTGTTTTTTCATGTAAAGGGGTTAGTTTGGATGATTAAGTATTGTAGCTTCTGAGAGGAGTTCTGTTTGGAAGCTTTTTAGAAAAGGAAACCATCTAGTATATGGTTAAGGTTCTACATAAAACCTTTAATGGTTACATTAGGGGACAAACATATGAACATATTATGGTGCTAGATGGAACCCATTTATCTACATTCTTAGAGGAAAAAGAGGGACTAATATCCCATCCGGGGTGTATGAATGAGCTGCGACACTAAAACATTGTATATAAAATGGTTGAAATTCTAACTAGATGCAGTTTTGTTCAAGCATAATGAGACTGAGAGAAGTAATTTGACATGATGTAATGGCTAATTTTCATTGGAATTTTGGCAGAACATGATGTAACTTGTACTCTATATTATATTATAATCTCGTCCAGCATGAATCTACAAGAATAAAACAGCAAAAGACAGAATGAGTGAATGAATGAATAAATGAATGAATATATAGTGCTTTGTTTCCTAAATAGGATTTAATTTGGAGCATTTTATAGTACAAGAATCAACCTATAATGCTGTCATCATTTTCATTATCTTAACCGCTTATTCCTATTTCAGGGTGACAGGAGAGCCGGTGAGCTTAGGGCGCAAGGCAGGAACAACCCTAGACAGGGCACCAATCCATTGTAGGGCATAGACACACACTCACGCACACACACTAGGGTCACTTTAGAGATGCTGTCATCCTTCAATGTTATTAAGCAATGATTAAAACAACAAATGCTTAATCCTTCAGTAGATGTTTATAGTGTTGCATATGTAAGTCTACAGAGGTTTGTACATGGTAAGGATAATATGTTTAAATATCTTACCGACAACTTTCACATGAATATCGGCAGTATCCTCCCCTGCCGGGTTTCTCACAATAACAGAGTATGTGCCTTCATCCTGACGCTCTGTCACCTCAATAGTCAAGATGCAGTGTCCCCTGGCGCTCTCCACATGGACACGTCCACTTGCATCTGTCAAAACCTGTCAATAAACCAATAGCAGTTTTTACCAATCAGATGTGTGTGTGTATGTGTGTGTGTGTGTGTAAAATAACAGCACGATTCAAATCAGAAGAACTTACACTGTGCACATTTCCAACTTCTGGACCAAGCAACATTCAATCAAGATGCAGAGCCTGGATGAGGCTTTAAGACCAAATAGGAATATAGTATATCAAGTCACTTACTATATTCTTTTCTTACCTTCTGTGTTTGTAGGGTGTCACCAAAGGTTGTTCTTAAACAAGTATATGAAGCATGCCCTCACATGGTGCATTTCACACCATGTTTTTCACATGGTGCATTCAGTTTGCCTCAGAACATAATATACTAATGCAATGCATGTGAACACAATGCTGTTCAAGAACAGACTGCAATAAAACTTTAATGTCTTGTAGAAATACTGAACTGAAGAGGCAATTTGTTTTTCTGGGTTAGTATTAGATATTAGATAATTACAGTTTCAAACTAAGACTAAATTCATGAAAGTCATGGGGCATCACAGGAAATTTTTGTAGAGACAAATTAACTCCTTTTTTATGGACAAATAAAATGATATTTAAAACATTATTATTATAAGTGATAGTCTGTTATGCCTCATGTGAAGTATGTATGACCGTAAACAGACAGGAACCGGACCAAGTCAGTATCACAATGCAGTGGCTGCGGCAATAAAAAGACAATAAAGACAAAGGTCAGAATACACTCTCATAGCAGCGGCGGCATAGGACGACGAAAGTGCACATAATAACCAGAGATCGGGGTGGCGTTATTGTTTTAAAGGCCAATAACTCACTTCACCATCCTTCAAAGTCCAGATGAAGGCTGGTTCCCCTTTCCCTTCTCCCAGTGGGGTTTTAGATTTATCCTACACAAGCAGAGCAGAAACGGTGAAGCCATGGTTAAGACTAAGATACTAAGACTAAGAGGTGACAGGTCCAACTTGTAGCATCCTGCTCCAATGCAAACCTTTCTGAATGTGACTGCTTGTGACATGTCAGGAAGTGGTTGAAGAAAGCGCTCCCAAAAACTTACCTCTTAGATTAGATTAGATCAGAAGCCCTTGTGCTGGTACTCCTGTCTCAGTGTTAAAGGAAAATGTTTAAGACTACAGTGCAGTGGTGCTTCTTACTGGCCTATTTATTTAACTCCTTGGCCAGTGACATGACATGCATTATCTATGCATACAGTATCTTCATTATTATCCTATAACAAAAAGTAATAAATACATGAGACATGTCGCCTTAATCTACAGCATGTCTTGTATGTAAATACATTTTTAGTGCATCAAAAATTATTTGATATTTTTGCCAATACAGACCCCCACCTGTGTCTAAACATGTCAGACCATCTGATCATACATGCAGTTTAACTATTAAAAAGTGAAATTGAAAAGAATTTGGTTAGGTTGCTTCCGTTTACCACATCAAGTGTTACAGCTGCAGGAATACCATAAACGTGTGTTGTTCCTATTAAAAAATAAAAAATGCTTATTTATTTGAAATAGAAAATGTTTAAGCTTGAGTTCAATCTGAAAAGTCAAATGACACAACCACTATGTCAAATGGTAGAACAAGATCATTACAGGTTTAACTGTAGAAATAGGGAATATGAAGATTTGTTAATAATAACTACATAATAGATACTAATAGGTCTGTTAAAGGCATAAGATAAATGAAGAAAAATTAATGTAACCTAACAGTAGTATGTATAGAGCATCCCATGTCCAATAAAGGCCCAATCAATGAGCAGAACATAAAAATACATTATAATACAGCTGACTAAACTACTAATACGATCCATATTAAAGTAGTGTGGGATACATGTTAATAATAGTATTCTCCCCACCTTATCTGACTTGGTCCAGACCACTGTGGGGGCGGGGTCTCCAGTGATTGGCACATCCAGTCGTAGCTTGTTTCCAGCCACAACCAAAATAGTGGAATCTGCAGTTCGGCCAAGGCAGTCTAAATGGATCTTGGGAGGATCTGCATATGGGAGTAGTGGAAGAAAGGAACTCACCTGAACTCTGTGCTTTTGTACCAAACTGTGCTTTAATAAAATGTTATTTACAGTATGTTAATGTTAATTACAGTAATTAGTTACATAGAAGTCTGGTTCTTGTTAATAGATTTCAGTAAGTAATAATGGGGCTTAAACGACATCACCAATAATGTGGTTTGAGGCAGATATTAGCACAAAAGATTTTGGGTGAGATAGACTTCCCTTACTTGGCTACATTACCTTTATAGGTTCAAGTCGTGATGTTAACATCAAACACCAAATAGGTCTTGGATGAGTGACTTACTGTGACTTACTGTGCAGTTTGCCAAACTATTTATCTCAGCATAAGTGCCCTACTTACTAACTGGCAGAATTTCAGCACTGACTCTCTTGTCTTTTTATTCTTACCTTGACGAGGGACATAGTCGATCTTGACCTCTGAAAACATAAATGAAAATAATAAGTGGTAATATCATACTGTTATCCAGGTTGAGGAATGATTGAGTCATGAGGAAAGTCTAAGCTATCTGAGACTTATGTACCCAAGAAGTTCAGTTTGGCAGAAAGGTTAAAGGCGTAGCCTTCAGGAATGAAGGTGTAGTCGCCTTCATCTTCTGGACGCACATCATCAATAGTGAGCTTGTGAATTCTGGCAAGACAGAGATTATATCAGACAACTTCTACATTTCAAAAGGGGAGGTTCAAATCCAGACTTGGGGAGCCAGAGTTCAGCACATTTTAGTGATCTAGTGCTCTACTGTATCATGTCTCTGAGAAGGGCCACATGTCTCTCACCAAAGAGTTCTACAGGACTGGAGCAGACCACATTGAAAATAAAAGACTAGAATAAGAAGTAAAACTTCTATCGTTGTTCAAATGCAATGAACTTTCACAGTCTTACCGGCCGATGTGTGTGATGTGGGTTCTAGCATCAGGTTTCACTTCCACTCCATTTTTGTACCAGGTTCCTTTGACGTTCTCGTCAGACACCTCGCACTTAAACACAGCCTCTTCCTTAGCTTTTACCGTCAGGTCAGCAATGCTCTGAAACACCTCCAGTTGTTTCTCTAAAGGGCAAATAGCACAGAATTTTAAAGGAAAAATGAAGTGAGAGTTTGGTTATACAGAATATACAAAAGAAATATTAGCATGAGACTGAAAAAGTCCAGTAGCCAAAATTCTTGTGTGGTATTTGTGTTAAGATAAGAGTGAAATTTAAAAGATAACCAAGAAGCCAAGAACTGGCAGGATAATTAAATAAATAGTATTTGCTGTGGTAAATTAGCAAACAATAATGCTAACTGACAAAGTGGCTTACTGGTAAATCTGTAATTTTTACTTAAGATCATTTATATTTTTGGCATAACCTATAGGTGTTCAGTCAAGCAAGAAAAAATTAACGAATGCATCAGACACATTCATCCTTGTTCTTGACCTTTTAGGATTCAACAGCTTAAACTTAACTGTGTTTCACAAATAATAACCTTCTGACTTGTGCCTGTGCCCAGTACAGCGTCAATTCGTCTTGGGAATGACATATACAAGTCCTGGACAGTGGTCAGAGGGATTTTAAGCCATTCTTCTTGCAGGATAGTGGCCAGGTCACTACGTGATGCTGGTGGTGGAAA
>JAOTRJ010000038.1:5165247-5180225 GCA_028564905.1 Leptodoras praelongus | reverse complement strand
TGCTAATTGAACCTTCACACTCTGCTCTTACTGGTGCAATGTGCAATTAATGAAGATTTGGCCACCAGGTTGGTCCAATTTAGCCATGAACCCCCCCACACTAAAATGACAGGTGTTTCAGTTTGTTGAATATAAAGCACTGATTATATAGTAATCTTTATAGAAATTGAGTGGCTTTTGTTACTTTCCATCTCTGAATACCAGTTCTCTTCTAATATCATTAGCATGTTGATGTACAGGTTTGGAAATAAGCACATAGCAGTATTGTACTGCTGTAGCAGACACAAACCCAGAGCTCATCAGTTAGAGATGTTATAATTAACAGAGAGTTACTGGGGAGCGGTGGTCCATCTGGCAGTCTGGCAATACTCCAGTGATGTTGGACAGCTGCTCATGTTTGGCACCTTCTCTGTTTGATTACGTGGTCAAGCCTAGCAGGAGATGTGGATCAGGTTGCTTTAAAAAAAAAAGATACTGAGTGTCTGGATGGATTTATGGGAGAGTTAAGGACAGTGTATTGTCTCCTGAAGTTTCCAGTAGCACCATAGCATGAAGGTCATTCAGGGCTGAGCTTTAATTTTCTTACGCTTGCACTATTGTTACAGCTGAAGAGTCAAATGGAAAGTAAGGCTGTAAAGGTGAGAGTAAAGGACATCAAGTGATGCAAATCTGTCTGAGAGACAGACCAGGGTAAGAATTAGGTTATGGAGAGGAAGAAGGAAAGGAACAGAGTCACCTGCTCAGTTAAAATATATGCCCTTTGCTGTCTAACAATAGCTGGCATTTGTGCATTGTGAACGCTGTAACCATGTGCCATGGGCCTGTCAAGCATTTCCCGGGCTGACAAACAGAGGTGATTTTTGAGCGACAGGACCACAAAGAGGTGTGGGTTAAAGGAGATAGCAGGGAGTAAAGAATGCCCAGTGGAATTCTGGAGGTTTATTTTGGACTAGAGTTCTGTCTGCTTTGATTGATATGTGGCTTGTCATGCAGCAGGCTATGATTGCCAAATGCTTTCAGTCAGTCTTTAAAGTCAAAGACTTTCAAATAAGCGACATATCAATCATGAAACATTAACTTTAACCCATTATTTATTTTAAACAACAGCCTTGTACTCATGAGCAATCTGTTTTACCTATAAACCTACAGAACTAGTCTAGAACCACAGGATAAACACCAGTGCTAAAATAAACCACTCACCCTGCACCATGAGCTCAGCAAGAGATTGCCCTCCATTGGTCTTCACACGGTAGTGGCCACAATCCTCCTTGGTGACATCATTGATGATGAGTGTGTGTTTGCAGCCGTCTTTCTTGAAGCGATACTTGAAGGATTCATCTCGAGTAAGCTCCACTCCATCTTTTTCCCTGAAAAATTGAAAAGTGGTTATAAAACTGGCACACATGCCCTGTTTTTTTCAAGGCTGTTTCCATGATTATAATCGTGCTTGAACTTCTAGTAGCAAGATTTATACTTAAAGTGAAATGATATATGGTGTTTCAATAATCCAAAGCTATAAATATTTTTAAAGCCCAAGGCATTTTGATGTTGTTACACTCTGATAAACCTCTATACCTGGATTGTGTATATGTATATGTAGAGAATGGCATTGATGGATGATCATAAAATCCTCATCACAGCTCATTGTGTTAAAATTATTCAAGCTTTAATGTATTAGTTCTTATGACTCATGACTTTGACACTGTCAAATAAAAGGACTGGTGTGATGAAAGTGATGAAGCAACCTTGATCATTCATCATTTACTGTCTGATGTTTCTGTTCATGCGTATTATTCTGTAGTGCTAAGAAACATTTTATCAGACTAACTAGCTCCAGAAATGCATCCTCTGTGGGACATTAAAGGCACTCGCCATGAACCAATGGTGACTTTCTCATTTTGGTTGAAGGACACTGCAGATTTGCTAAAAGGCTGGCATGACCTTTTCAGAAGGCTGATAATTTACAGAGCTGCTGGGTGATATACAGCCTTGGATCCGGACCAGGTGAAGCCACGGCTCATTCACTCTCTCGTTCACACACACACACACACACACCCTCTCTATCCGTCAGCCAGGTTGAGTCAGCCAAAGCCTGGCAGATGCTCTGCTCAACAAAGGACATGCATGCCATCTCCTGGACATCTGAGGAATCTCATACATCCAAGGCAAACAAAACCATACCTTTTTTATTGCTTGCCCCTGTGACAATGTAATAATCTTTAATCAGTTTCTCTCATTATCATGTTCATGTTTTGGTGAGTGTTTTCAAGGGTTGAATGTAGAAACACTTTTACTGATTCAGATGTGTTTACGGAGCAGGATTATGTTCATAGATCGCAGGCAAGAGTCTTACCATTTAACATGAGCACCTTCCTCAGAGACCTCACACTCAAATTCTACTCTGTCTCCCTTCATTGCCATCTGATCCTCAAGATTACGTAGGATCAGAACAGGAGGCTCTGAAAATGAAATAGAGAGATGAATATTAACCTTCAGGAATGCTAAAAATACTTCCATGTTGTGTTGGTACTCATTAAAGTACCTTTCACGAAGAGCTCGGTGAAGCTTTTTTCATCTCCCGCGATGCAGGTGTATGCTGCGTCATCAGCCAGAGAACAGTTGTTGATAGTGAGGAATCGTTTGTTCCCTACACTCTCAAAGATGTACCTGAAGGAACAGTAAAAAAAGGGGTTTTGTAGATGCAGACAAAACCTCACTCCACAAGAGCATTTCTAAATCTGAAAAGCAGCTATCACATTTCTGTAGAATTTCTGTAGAATGCTAGCTTTATCAGGTCCAAGCCGATAGTGTCCTTGGAACAGTTTATCACACTGGACACTTTTTCATGCACAGACCAGCTGAAGACACTCACTTGCTACAGGGTTTGGTTGGAGTGAAGCAAAGAAGCCGAGCCATCCAGGATCACACAGTTTCAATTAAAAAAGGCAGGAGAGAGAAAGAGAATATTTTTGTTTATGAGTAATGACATCTATAGCTTTATTTTGCTATAGCTTTGCATTTTGAAGTGCATACTAAAAACTGAATTTAAATATTGCACTCTTGTTCTATTCTCAATCATTGCAGATTAGGTACCTTCCTGATTTTTGGATCTCCTGCCCATTTTTCAGCCATTTCACCTCAGCATCAGGATCGGCCACCTCAACCTCCAGCTTGATCTTGTGTCCCTTTTCAACCTGGTAGGCTGGGTCCAACTTTTTGAGGAACGCTGTGAAAGACAGGTTTATACTGCAAAAAATTGCCATACAACCCCTCAATCTTCTGTGCCAAGAAACCAAAGAAAGTTTCCCAACCAAAGAGTGTGGAAATATTTCTAGAGTTAAAAAAAACTTCTTTTATAGGGTTCTACACAGAACTTTTTAGGTTTTCCTCTGAGAGACAAGATCTCTCTGAGTGCTAGAGAGTAAGTGTAAGCTAGATCCAGTGTTTTTAGCAATACTGAGACAGGTTTATATTGCAAGACGTACTTGCATACAACAATCCTTAAATGCTTTATTAGAACCCTATAACAGAAAGTTTCTTATCCAAAAGGTTCTATCCAGAACTTTTCTAAAAGAAAATATTTTTTTGTCTGAATTTTTTTGATGCAAAGTGGGTCTAATGTTCATGTTAATTCTACTCATTTGCATTAAGCAGTGCCCTAATCACTGGACTGGACAGGATTGTGAATAGTTAGGCTAGCAGCAATGCCAGTGTGATGCTAATATCAGCATACATCATGTGGATGGCAAACCAGACGTGCATCCAGTCACTTACTCTCTACATTTGAAGATCACACACAAATGGAGAGAAAAGAGCAGAAACAACAAAAAATGACCTCTGTTTATAAAGTGCAGCCCAAATATGCGTACAGAAACATCAATTACTGCAGCACATATAGTCAAACCACATGCATTCATTCATTAAATAATCTGAGATCATTCAGTTTTACCATGATTTATCAAGCAAGAGCATGTTGATTGTAAGACAGATGTAAGTAGGAAAGATGACCAGATTCACACACACAATTGATCCACATAAATTCATTCATTATTTAAACTGAGATCATTCAGTTTTACCATGACCATGTTAACCATTTTTTAAATAAAATGTTAAGATTTTCCTCATGCCTAAGCTCTTACTTTGAAGCATGTGTTAAATGAAATGGATCATCAGGTTTTGCACAAACTTGTGATGTCCATGTTCTCCAGCTCAAGCGCACACTATCAATACATATAATATATACAATATACAATAATATAATTTGTAACGAAATTTGTTGTATTAAATTAGAAAAGGATAAAATAAAAATAAAAGCAATTTTCTTTAGTGGTCTCCTTTGGACTTTTGGATGCTACTGTATGTAAAGTATGATGAGTAATAATAATAATAATTAATAAACAGATATGCAGTATAAATATATATTACAGTTCTACACAGACACCTAACATTAATACTGAATGAAGAACATTTTCTAAAAAGAAAAATTATTTGACAGGTCTTGCATAGAACATATTAATCAGAACCTGTTAAATCTAGCACTGTAAAGGTCAGTTGTCTTTGGTCTGTTTAAAGGATCCCTTAAAACTTTTATATAAAACCCTATAACAGAATGTTTCCCTTTGGAAAAGAAGCCATCGACTCTTTGGACCCATTTCTAAAAGAAAAGTATGTTCTACATCAAACTTTCAAGAGACAACAGTTAGGATGCTAGTGAAATCTGTGAAAGAAAGAAAGAACTGTAGGGGGGAAAAAGCTGCACACAGAAACACTTTCTTTGTTTCTTTGGTTTGTGCCTCTGTGGAAACCCCTAAAATTTCTATATGGAATTCTACTATGGGGAGTTTCCCTTTTTTGCAAATAGTCCAAGTACAATATCCGTAGAAAGCTATCAGCATTCTCTACAGAAAGAACCTTTGAGGAACTCTTTTGTTCTAACAGTGTGACTATGTTGAGAAACATTTGATCAGTGTTTGAGACTGATATTTAATATATTACATTATTAAAGGTGTAAAAAGTGTTTTAGACTGCAATAAATATATATTTTCTAATGCATCTAGGAATATCCAGCAATACTATATCGTAGATCTCATAGTTTCTTTTCTGACCCAGATATTAGCTCTACCCCCTATTATCTCTGCCCCTTTTCTTTAAAAATGCAACTCACTGGGATTACACAGTTTAAACCTTGTAATTCAGTTAGGTGAAAAGGTCTGGTAGTGTTTTTTTTGCAACTTGTTTGCAACTTTCTTTTGCAGTTTGCTTCCCAGACACAAGGCGGCTTACAAACAGACTACTTTTTTACATAAAGTAGTGAAACTAATGTTAGGGTGGTGGCCTGATTTCTAGTTTCCTGTTTCAGAAAAAGAAGCTTTCTCAGTGAGAACAAGTTCTCCACAAACCTGCGCTCTTCTTCTCTTCCTTTTTCATCTTCTTCAACCTCTTGAGCATTCCCCTTAGATCTGTAATGCCGTACTGGAAGGCAATTTTCTCGTACTCTGAGGCTGGAGCCTTACTCAGGATTTCCCAGACGTCCACGTCGGGCTCACTGCTCACATGGACCATGCTGTGGTCAGACAGCAAGAAGGAACAAGAGGGCTCATTCATTCAGCTTAGATTCAACATGTTTGCATTAATGAATTTTGAATCCTTATAGTTCTCTTTCATTTAAAACTAAGGAATGTTTTGGCTCAAAGCTGCAGCCATGGCCACTGCCTTCCACACTGTTGTTAGAACCATCATTATTAGCACATATCTAAAAGCGGATAGCGGGAAAGCAGGTGGAGAAGAAAAAAATACAAATATGTACAGGATTCATTCAGTTCTTACTGTTGGCCACTTTTTTAAGAAACTGCTGCACTTAGTCAGAAACAAAACCCAAGACAAGGGTTGACAAGACAAAGCTGAGCAGCTAGTTAGTGCACACAATTCAACATAATTGAACAATTCAACAGCCCAGCAATGATGCATAGCACATCTACAGCATATGTGATCTGATTAAAAATCAGTTGAGGATGTGTTTTGCTGTGGAAAAAAAAACTTATGGGAAACATTTATGGTAAAATCAGTATGAGTAAAACCACTGGTCACATGTTACTATACTAAATTCTACATTTCAGGTTAAGGCAGTAGATATTTTCATAAAATAATGTAGACATGGTAATGTGCAAATGTTCATTTCTATGTGTGCGACACTGATATGTGCTCCAAAAATGAACAACTTAATGATGAAAAGTGAAAAGTGTGTAATTTGTGCCCCAGTCACTTGACTGGATTGAGAATTGTAAATAGTTAGGCTAGTAGCAGGGAAAGTTGCATCCTAGAACAAACTATGCCAGCGCAATGCTAACATCAGCATTTGTCATGCAGATGGCAAACAACAGATGTGTGTCCATTCAGTCACTTACTCTCTACATTCGGAGATCACACACACAAGGGGAGAGAAAGGAGTACAAACAACAAATGACCTCTGTTTAGAAATTGCAACCAAAATATGTGTACAGAAATATCAATTACTGCAACACACACACACACACATATACATATATATATATATACGTAGTCAGTCCACATGCATTCATTAATTCTATAATCTGAGATCATTACATTTTACCATGATTTATCAGGCAACAGCACATTGAGAGAAAAGAACATTACATGATGTCTGTAAGTATGAAAGATGACCAGAGTCATGCACAAGAATTACACTATCAGTGTCCCTTACAAAAATGTAACATACATATGTAAAGTATGATGAGTGAGAAATAAAACATGATAAGGCATGCTGTTATGTAAGAAAACAAAGCACTATATGACAGTTAAGATGTCATATACAATAATCAAAGACCAGTTGGTGTGATGCAGAGTTACGGTATTCGGGAATGTCCGTGAAGCAGGAATCTCTATCCTGATGATAATAATAATAATAAACCACAGTGCCTTCTGTTGTAACAGACTTTTCCAGCTTTGCCTTTGGCACTGACACTGGAGACTCCTTCCAAAAAATGCCTCACAGAAAAGTCTGTATAAGTGCACTATAAAATTTCCTGTATGAATCCCTGTATATGTACCACATTAATATAAACCTGTGATTTATCTTGAAGCCAGAACTGTTTTCATTTTCAAAATCACGATCACCCCTGACCAAATACCCAAAACTTACCATTACTGATACTAGTTAATTTCATTAGTCAGCCCAAATCCTCATTTAATTTTATACTCTAAAGTACTGTAAATGTGGTTGATATCTCCTTTCCAAATACAAGCGACATTCGAAAAGAAAAGAAACTAAATAAATAATTTAATCTAGACCAAATATAAATATGTCTGAATATTTAGTATACTCAAAAACAAATTGTATTATTAGGACCGCTGCAGCAGCAGCACTGGCGATCCTATAGTTTCTTCTTCTTCCTTTTTTTAAACCAATATTTGGTCGGTTATACCATATACTTAGACTTCATCAATCCACATGAAACTAGGTATGGTTGTAGCCCCACTTGTCTGATATGGAATGTAAGGCTTGCCTCTCCAGGTGTGTGTTGCATGCCTTCTTGCTGGTGCCCCTTGGAAAGGGATATGCTCAAAGCTTTTTTTTGTGAAATTTGGCCTCTAGGACAGCGGTTCTCAAACTGGGGACCGGGGCCGCAAGAGGGCACTAGGGGGGCCACAGAAAAGCATTTTTTTTTTATTTTTATTTTTTTTATAAAATTTAAACAGCATACTCCAGCAGACTTTTGGGCCAGCATTGGTAATGAATACAAGGAACTAACACTTCAGGCCATGAGGGTACTGTTGCCTTTCCCATCAACATATCTTTGTGAGACATCTTTCTCAACCATGAAGTTGTTGTTATTATTTATGTGCGGGGGGGCACAGTGGCACTTACCATCCACAAAGGGGGACACACATTTAAAACGTTTGAGAACCGCTGCTCTAGGAGGTGCATTATTATGATGCATTTGTGGAGTAGCACCACCTAGTGAATAATGTGCAATTAAAACGTCACAATTAAAACAGACACGTTTCAACATTTTAAAAACTGCTTAAGCAACAATTTTGCAATTTGGAATGCTTATTTCACTTCATTTTTGTGCATTCTCTCACTTTATGTGGTGGTCTTATTCCACACCTCTAGGTGAAAAAATCTGTCTGTCTGCTTGTCACCTACTGTACTTCTCTATAAGTGAAATCTTTGTAGCATACTTAAATGTTTTTTCATTTTGACATGATCCATAGGGCAGCATCCATTCAATATTTGGAGACTCACCTCTTTTTGAGTAAACCGCTGAAGTCCAGCTCTCCTGCATCACCTGCATCTGTGCTACTGCAACAGGAAACCAGCCACAAAAAGTAAGCATAAACACACTATATCTGACATTTCCATTACTATATACAGTTTTATCGTTGTTAACTTTGGTCGTAAAAAAACAAAAATTGCAGTTTAGGAGTGTAGAAGTCACAAAACAAGCTTAATGCATTATATGGATACACATCATGTTGAAACCAGTGAACAAGTTGATTAGTCTGTCCTTGTGAACCAAATGAAGTGATCATTCATGTTGGCTTCATTATGAAAACTTGCACTCTCGCACAGATCAAATCCATTTCTTGCTATGAGAAAGCTCTTAAATCATCAAAGTTGAAGGCTCAAACTTTGATGTAGAAGCAAATTTGCTTCAAACCCACATACAGATCAAACAACTCTCAGCTTTCTCAAAAGCGTGGATGGGTATGGCTGTTGAGTTATAGCAGGGTGTTAATCTCTGCTCAAAGTTGTCATTTGGAGGATAACCCATGTTTGAGTAGTAACATGGTTGATGACTACTTCAATGAACATTACAGAGTATGCATGTCTTAGTAATCATGGTGCATGAAGACATCATAGACTGTATATTCAGTCTATATATATACAGTCTATGGAAGAGATGAAGGGGAGTGACATGCTAAGGAGAATTTATTTGTGCAACTGACACCACTGATCTTCCCAATCTGTCAGTCACAGTGAAGAGGTCCTTCCACACAAAGTGGGAAATGTAAATGATTTTATTTCAGAGCTAGCATTAACGAAGCTTAGAAGCACTGCATTACAAGCATTTGGCATCTTTGCTATTTTATGTTGATCTGTCCCACAGGACATGCACTATATTACATGAATCAGCCTCTCAATCACTGGAACTGCACTTGTAAAGGATCAGGGGACAGGGAAACCATATTCATTTAACCATCTAAAGCTAGTGTTATGCCAAAAAGGAGGGCTGGATGTCTTCTTCACAAGGAATAAAGATGAAAAATGAGACAGAGAATGTGAAAGATTGAGAGAGAGAGAGAATTCGAGGCATTCTGAGAGAGTGACTCACAAAGGAACATAAATCAGTTGTATGAGTCAACTCTCTTTAAATGTTCTCAGAGAAAAAGATAAAAGTGAAGATGAGAAAGGGATTTGGGGGGGCATCAAAGGAAATGAATATTATAAAAGCCCAAACACCCTCCTTTTGGTGAAAAATCAAGCTCATTTTCCCATGAGCTTCAAGTGCATGAATATGCCCTCTGCCATTGCAACAAACCCAATTAGCTACCTGCCCGTTGCTGATATCCTCTTCTTATTGCCTGGAGTTATGCTCCTGAGTGATCAGTACATCCAAGTAATGAGATGATTAAACATGTCTTCCTTCTTTGATATCATACTTTGCATAAACCCAAGTAGCATTAATTATTTAACTTCAATTACCTATCAACTCACAAAGCCAAGTTTAAATAAAAAAAGACCACTTACGTGCGTCTGAATGCAGCACGAATATCAAACCCTTCCACTGTTTGGGCCTCTGTAAGGAAATTACACTATTACACTATGGTGTACGAGGTTTTGTTTGCTTTACTTACAGCAACAGTATCTTATCCTAACTAAAATTTAGATATCTAATAACACTATGAGCTGTCAGGGTGACTTGGTGGATTTAAGTTACTAATCAGGTTCTTTTGACTGCATTTGTATAATACTGAAGTGATGACAATAACAGCAGCAGAAATCATTTTGTTTCATTCACCAAGTCCTGAATATGTGAATTTTCCTCAGGGGTGTACTGCTATGCCTCTCATAACCATCAGTTATGCACAGCAAAGCCAGAGTGTGTTTAGAAGTAGTTCAACCAGACAGGTCCCCAAATCCCCAAAATGGATGTATGTACTGCAGATTAATTTCTCTACAAGACCACTGATGTATTGATGCTCACCATGCACAGCCAAGTCAAAATTACAGCTGTCAAATTTGTCTCTCGATGACACTTCACATCGATATGCTCCGGCAAAATTAGCTTTAGCTGCAATGATGTGCATCTCAAAGGTATACACCTGTAAAATGACAGTGGGACAGGTTATAATTTAATTAAAGAATCCATTGCACAGTGTTTTATGTGTACCATAATCACAACCTCTTAACTAGCTGAAAAAGTATTCAAAGTTTAATTTCTTGTAACCACAAAACCACTAATTATTTCCAACCTTTTCACCAACCTTCTAAACTACTATGCAATTTTTTTGCCATTTGCACTTAATTGTATGAACATATTAAAATTATTATGAACCACAGGTAGGATTGCTATAGATCATTGCATAGCAAAGGTCATTGCACACCTTGGTGTTGCGGTCATAGTGCTCTTTCAGCTGCAGGTGTTTTCCCGACTTGCTGGCCAAATCCATCCATTTTCCTTTGAACCATTTGACTGTGGGCTTCTTCAGCAGGGATTCACCACAGACTTTAGCCACAAAGGTGATGTTCTCACCTGTGGATGGATGGACAGATATAGTCTAACATTAATGTTGGCTCAGTTCCTATGGTTTCATGTCCTTCACATTCTTCATATATTTGGTCATTTTGCTAATTCCCAACCAAGTAGCACAAAAGCTACTAACCAAGGAAGGTGAACGGTGTCATGTGATGCCAGCTACCAAGTCTGCTGCATACACTATGTGACCAAAAGTTTGTGGACACCTGATCATCACACCCATATGTGCTTGTTGAGCATCCCATGCCAGATTATTTTTGCTGTTATAATAAGCTCCACTCTTATCCAAAGGATTTCCACTACATTTTGGAGTGTGGCTGTGGGGATTTTTGTTCATTCAGCAACAAGAGCATTGTTGATGTCAGGTACTGATTTTTACATGCTTGTGAAAATATATGATCTTGTAAGATGTGGCACAGTGCTAAGAAATGCACACTATATGCACATGCATATGCAATCTAAAACATGGTTATTCTATAGATAAAAGTGGCTGTTACTCACCCACAGTCACCTCCCCAGTCTGAGGTTTTTCTGAAAAAAGTCCAGTGAGGTCCTGCCTTGTGTCAGGCTGCTGGTTTTCTGAAAGAGAAACAGGTGTGACAAAACTCTATTTGTATTAGTAGTATTAGGTGACGTATAGATGGTAACAATAGGGGAGTACTACTTTGTTAGTTTGTTAGAAATAAAACTTGATATACCATCATGAGCTCCATTGTGAGGGTCCGGGGCATGATCGTTGCTCTCTGAAGTTTGGGCAGGAGGTTCAGAGGGAGCAGGGGCCACTACTGGGCCATCTGCTGGGGGATCAGATGGAACAGCAGAAGGGAGCGGTGCTTCAGGTGGGGTCTCTACTGCGGCTGGAGCTTTAGCCTTCGCTGGTCCTTTGGCTGGAGAACATTACAGAGAATATCATAGGATGCTCTGAACTCAGTCAGTGATGGATAGTGTGAAGTGTCTGTCTAAATTATGTAAGCAAAGAAATTGAAGTATACAGGAGTAAAAAAAACTGATTCACTAGTTTTAATTCATTTACTGTAGTAAGTGTTGTTGATTTTTAATATAAACCCAGAGCACAGAGACATTCTCAGAAGTTCTAACTGTCTACAATACCCGTGACATAGCTTCAAATAGACTGATAGCTAGACTTGATATGACTTAAATGAAGCCAGGCTTCTAAGTATTTATTCCCAAAATATCTCTTCTGTGTGATGCACTCTGACAATCAGTTTTTCCATGAAAGCTCTTGCTTCTTGCTGTCAAGAGCCTCTCAGGGAAGCAATCTCCAGAGCCAAAGGTCA
The DNA here is from genome assembly GCA_028564905.1 of Leptodoras praelongus. Classification (NCBI taxonomy): domain Eukaryota; kingdom Metazoa; phylum Chordata; class Actinopteri; order Siluriformes; family Doradidae; genus Leptodoras; species Leptodoras praelongus. The sequence goes on along the minus strand of JAOTRJ010000038.1, from coordinate 5,168,146 downwards.
TCAAGGTTTGGACTGAGCTGCTGTGGATAAGGCCTGCTATTTATAGCTCAAATAAGAAAAGGGCAGAAGGGCTCTGTCAGGGAAAAAAACAGTTTTGGTCAAAGAGTTGTTAAAATTTCTGTCTGAAATTGGGCCAGAATCATGCTGGAAGTGATAAGTGATAGGATATTAACATAATGACAAAAAAACATGAGGTAGTGCTACTTTAAAAGAGTGATACTCGTGTCAGTTAAGGGGAATCACATACAGTGGCAGTGCATAGGGATGTGACACAGGTGCTGTGGGATTATCCAAAGTCAAGAGCTGTCACAAAAAAAGTTGCATAATGGTGCAAAGTGTGGTCAGCATACAAAAGTGAGCACAAGTGCCATGAAACTTCTGACCCACCCTCTGCAGGTTTGATCTTAAGCTCAAATTTGAGTTTTGAGCCTCCAGATATAACCGCATATCCTCCTGCATCCTCTGGTACAACATTGCTTATGACGAGCGAGTACTTGTTTCCTTCTGATGATATTGTGTATTTATTGCTTGCTGTGATGTCTTTGGTATCGCGTTGCCATCTTAATTTAGTGTCTTTCTTCTCGGTCTCTGCTTCGAATAACACCGTAGCCCCAACCTCAACAGTCTGACTTTTTGGTTTCTTGGTGAAGGCAGATACTGAGGACAACAAGGATGATGAAGGGGAAAGGTGTACAAAGGTTCACTTGTCTGCAGGGATTATTGCTAATGGCATATGTGTCAAGCTTTTTCAAATAAACATCTTCATAAAAGACCAAATAACAGACACCAAAAAGTTTCCCTGGAAAAAAAGGTATCAACAGATTTGTTATTAGAAATTATAGTGCAAATTATGGCTACAGCCTCTAAATAGTAACAAATATATTATTAATTATAGCATTTATTTTTGTGGAAATAGTATAAAATATGTTGTTTTGGACTTTTTTACAGTAATTTTTTTTTCAACGTTTCCAATCTTGCTTTTCCTAAGATTTCTTCATAATAAATACATAATACAAGTTGTTTTATTAGGTGAGAGCTTCTATTTGAACCAGTAAAGGAACCCCACCAAATGGTAGGGCAGCAAAAAATTATCTCGTACTCATAGTGTTCCTCTCCACGGAAATCTTTAGTAAAAGGCGAAAGATTTATACGAGCTGAAGAGAAACATGAGCTTAATGTCGGACCAGTCATGTCTATAACCCCAATCAGAGACACATGGTACACACTGACGGTAGGCTTACACATGCCACTTTCACATACTACATTCTTACAATTATTATTATTATTATATTAGTTTCATTTCTTTTTTGTAAAGTGTTTATTCTGGTCATATATATATATATATATATATATATATATATATATCAATTTATTTATTCAGTTCATTTAAGTTTGCACATTGTGTATTTGGTTTGGTATTGAGGCATCTCGACTGTCCAATGAGAGACGCGCTCATTTGCATAAAACGCAGTGGCTTCTGGGAAATCTTCAGTCTGTATGCTGAGACACGCACAACTGTAATAATAAAAGTCCAATTATCATAGTGATTTATCTATCAGTGTGTTTTAGCCTAGTATGAGCCAAATGGTCCAAAGCAGTTTATATGATAAGATCTTGTTCATGCTTCCTCTCTTGAGTTGTTTAATTGGTACTGTTAAAGCTTTATTAGGTTCAACTTGATTTTTATGTGTTAAAATGCTCATTTGCTTGGGTGCTTCATCTAATAATGTTTTAGTACATGTTAACAAAATACAATTCTTCTTTTGTTATACCAGTAAATGAGCCCCACCATAAGGCGGGACAACAAAAAATTATTTAATACTCATGGTGTTCCTCTCCACGGAAATCTTTAGTAAAAGGCGAAAGATTTATTCGAGCTGAAGAGAAACATGAGTGAATGAACACGTGACCTGTTCAGCCCATCACCCTACTGAGAGACACATGTTACACGCTGACGGTAGGTGTGACATTCTGCATTTTGGCATTGCTGCACTATAATATTTTTTTAAATACACTTTTAAACTTTTTTAATATATACAAATATTCGGACTGTATATATATATATCTGTATACATATATATAGTCTCACAATAATTAACGCATTTACTTTTTACACAGCCTACACAGATGTAGTCGTAGTATGCAAATGTAGTCGTCTCTCATTGGACGTTCCTGCCTCGCAACATCCAATGACAGACGAATATATTTGCATATTACAGCAAGGAATTCTGGGATACCTTTAATATTTGCTATACGGTGCAAAATATGCCTAATATTCCAGCACGTTGTTTAAACCTGTTAGACATATAATGTATGTCTGTACCTTTTTTGTGTCCTGGACCGGTTTCATCTAAGACAATATTTTCACGGACCGGCCTTCATATGCTCAGGTCTACATTTGCTCGATAATCATGAATGACCTAATCTAATAATAAATCATCCGCAGTGGTTTTATGTCAAATACAAACATCAACAGACAATACACCTAAACAACCATTTGTTCCTAAATGAATGATCAACAACATCTCTGTAAACAAAAATATTTATTTTAGAACGAAAATCCTTTCTAATAAGAAATAATTATTAAATATTACACAGAGTGGGCTCGGCACATGAGAATCACCTGTAGGAATAAACCTGTATTTTAAGTAGGAATCCTGATATTATTGTCTTTTAAATGCAGATTTAGTTTTCTTCTGTCTCCTCATTGGTCCTTTTCCCCTTTCCAAAGAAGCTCGTCAAAGATCAAGTCAAGTCAAGTCAAGTCAAGTAGTTTTTTATTGTCATTTCAACCATATACAGTGTTGTACAGTTCAGAGCGGACCATGAAGGGCCCCTGAGCTCATGTGAGGATAGACAGAGAGCGGACCTATTTCGTTTGATAGTCCAGATAACATTG
>JAOTRJ010000038.1:5140106-5151143 GCA_028564905.1 Leptodoras praelongus | reverse complement strand
TGTGTGTGTGTGTGTATTGGAATGAGTGTGTTCCTCATAAAATTCTTTAATGGTTTGTTTTATTCCTTGTAGTCCCTCATGTAAAAGACTCTACTTTTGATTATTTTTCCATAACAGTTATTTTGTTTGCAAAAAAGGTTTATGATAATGACCTCATTTGTAATATTTTATCATTTCTATACTAACATCAAATTCACAGGAACTTGTATTAAGGACACTCCACTTAAAAATAAAAATGTTAGTCAGCATTTGAAAACCGTCTAAAAATTTGGATACGACAACAGTAATATGGTCACAATGAGCCACAGGTTATTGAAAGCATGTGACGTGTAGCTCTGAAGGCAGCTTGAGCCTTTGCTTTGTTGATGATATGTGATGGATGACATTCTGTGTTTCAGATCATTAAACGAGCCAGACAGAATCACCTTTTGGAAGAGTACAGAGCCAAAAAGCCCAAAGCCTCCCAGATTCTGCAGGATGTCTTAACTGCGAGAGAGGTGAGACCTACGAGCTCATTTCCACACGTTGCATCATGGTCTGGAAATAAACGCTAACGGAGACTTTGTGCAAATCAGATTTTTACCTTGTGTTGCCTGTTGGACGTTGCTGATATGTGAAACAGGGTAGTGTCTATAGGGTCAGTGATGGGTAATATTGGTGTGTTGGTATACAGCACATCTGTGGTGCAATTTGTGGGAATAAAAAAAGCAATGGGTGTATTTCTTTAATATTTAACCCTCTGCTCTAGAAGGCATTTTGTCTCCGCTATAGAAAATGTGTTCTTTCCTGTCATTGTAAAACAGGAAACAGGAAGTAGAACGAGCCATTAGATTATTCCATGTTCAAATCACTTTTATACATGGTGAAGGGTGTACCTGAGGGTGTTTAGTCAGGGCAAACAGCATTTTTTTTTAGCTGACCAGAGATGTGTTATAGACTGTATCAGGGTTCAACAACAATAACATTCACACTTCACGAGAACAAGGTGAAAAAAAAGTGTGAAAATGCTGACAGTGGGTCCCAGTTCAGACAGGACAGACGTCCGGCCATGAACTTAAGAGAAAAAGGTTTTAGCATCTGTTTAGTGTTTAATTGTTAAGGTGTTTTCTTTTTCTTTGTGGTGTTTTAGCCTTTTAAAGTCAAGCTTGCAGAAACCACAGACCCAGATAAGAAGCAGATGTTGGAGAGACTGGATGCAGCAGTGACTGCTGCGCTGACTCCCTTACAGGGCTCGATGAAGAGCGGAGCTGAGGATGCAACCGTTCAGAGCCAGGCTGAGGTTGGAAAGAAACCACTCTTATATATAATGTACTGTGAGTTGGGACTGAGCCAAATGAATATTGGTATTGGGTGCCAATACTTGCGTAATTGGACTGACCTTAGTGATCCATGAATCTGTTTCTTTGCACAAATTTCTGATTCAGCGAGCTCTTTGGGTTCATTTTGCTCAGTTAACATCAATTTTTAATTTTACTCTGATGCTGATGTTTCCCTGAACCTAAATGAATATTGTAAAATACATAGAACATGAAGCAGTGGAGCCGTTATTTAATTATATCGCTCTTATAATATAGTCAGTGTTAATGTTCATTCATCAGAAAGTACTTGGCAGGATTTGTTTGTTTATTAGGGTTTGATAGTGTAGATATTTATTTCTCTACACAGGTCTTGTGTAAATATTTGAATAAAGTGTGAATGAATTGCTTTGGAATACATTTAAATTTGGTAATTTTTGCTATTTTATTAAGAAATGCTGTGTTGTTAATGTAGCTCCATGCAACCTGGCACATATAATACCAATAATAATAATAATAATAATAAAAAAAGAGCTGTGATTGTATTGGCAGATATCCAAGTTCAGAACTTGAAAAAAGTGGACCAGTGCATCTCTATAATGTACTATACTATAATCACACTGACTCAAATTGGGATCTAGTTTGATGAGAACTGCAACACATTGTTTTGTATACTTAATCAATTCAATATTCTCAATACAAAAGTGAGGTTTGTTTTCTCTGTTTTGCATTTCTGTTCTGACTGATAAGGTTTTACTAGAAGAAGCCAAAGACCTGTTGTCTGATTGGTTGGATTCCCAGTTTGGCAGCCAAGTAACAGAAAACTCAATCTTCTCCCTGTTACCGAAATACTGGGAGGGAGAGTATCACAAAGACATGGAAGCCCTGAATGTAAGTAAAGCTGATGTTATAGCTTCTCATTTTAAAGCTCAGGTAACATTAGGGTTAATAAAGGGACAGTGGATGTACTGCTTTTGAGAACTTCCAGGGTTTGTATGCAAATTTCCAAAAATCTTTACCAGCCTCGCACTTTAATGTTAAGCTCTTTTATATTGCCCTAAAACTGTGACGCAGACTCAGTGTGGTCTCGATGTAATACCAGGTTCTTCCAGCTGATGTCCTCACACGCGTCAGTGAATATGTTCCAGAGATTGTGGCGTTTGTAAAGAAAATAGTGGACAATGGATACGGGTTAGTATCTAGAAGCTATGTGTATATTTAATGCATCTTAATGATGTTGTGCAGACTCAGAATAATGTGTTTTATTTTTAAGACTATCATTTGCTTCTCGTGCTTCTTATTGCAGTTATGAATCCAACGGCTCAGTGTATTTCGACACTGCCAAGTTTGATGCCAGTTCAGTACACTCGTATGCTAAACTGGTTCCAGAAGCAGTGGGTGACCAGAAGGCTCTGCAGGAGGGAGAAGGTACACATCTCCAACCTCTTTTTTGTTTTTAAAGAAAACTACAAACATTGGTAAAAAATGAAGTTCAGTGTAACTAAATATGTTGTAGTCCTACTGGGTGCTGCTAATGATGATGATATCTTGCTTTATAGGAGACTTGAGTATCTCAGCAGACCGGCTGAGTGAGAAGCGTTCACAGAATGACTTTGCCCTGTGGAAGGCCTCTAAACCTGGAGAACCGTCCTGGGAGTCTCCTTGGGGGAAGGTGAGCAGAGACAACTTTGAATTTATTTATTTCTTCTGAACATTCAGACCAACAACACATTGTTACTAAAAGTGTTTCACTATATAATGTAGTGTTTAGCTGTTTTTCTCCTCGCATAGTGGAGATGTGTATGACCACACCATCCTCCCTTGCTGACATTAGCATATGCTGTATGCACTTTGCTTTTAATTTGCATAAAGTTAAACTCTGTTTGGATGTCTTGGTGGTGCAGCAGGTTGCATTCCTGCCTCACATCAGTAGATATTGGCCAGTGAATTTAAATTGCCGGTAGTTGTGAATGAGTTGCCTTGTGATGCACAGGTGTCGCATCTCCGGTGTATTTACACCTCATGTGCAGTGTTGTTGTTTTTTTTATTACATGTAAATACCAACTTTTTATTTATTTTCTTGATTATTTCTCCTTTTTTATTTGACAGACATTTATTTATACATTTTTATTTATGCTAGAATTGGTCCTCTGTAGATAACAGCTCAAGACTCTTATCAGTGCTCCCAGCTGTGCTTATAATGTGTCCTGTTGTGTCACTTATATTATTGCTCTGTGTGTAAAGGGACGACCTGGTTGGCACATTGAGTGTTCAGCCATGGCTGGCTCCATATTGGGTTCATCTATGGACATTCATGGAGGAGGATTTGACCTGCGTTTCCCTCATCATGACAATGAACTGGCGCAGTCTGAGGTACAGATATACTCATCTTCATATTTGTATATATTGCCAGGAATTAATGAACACTATACAAAAAATCATCCCATTTTCTGATCTGGATTTAATGGGTGTCTGTACAGGCTTACTTTGACAATGACCACTGGGTGCGTTATTTCTTGCACACGGGCCACCTTACCATCGCTGGCTGCAAGATGTCCAAGTCTCTGAAGAACTTTATAACCATTAAAGATGCCCTTGCCAAACATACAGGTATTTGTTATGCAGAATTTTATTTGATCTATTATTACAAGTAGGTTACACTAAACAACATCCCAGGGCTGTTTTAAGCTTTTTATATAAGACAGTTGAGGAAAAGATTTTAATTAAATTCTAAGTACTGAAGAAAGGAATTGCTTAGAAAACAGTGAGGTCTGTAAAAACTGCAATGCCTCTTCACAGCAAGGCAGCTGCGCCTGGCCTTCCTCATGCACTCGTGGAAAGACACACTGGATTACTCCTGTAACACCATGGAGTCTGCCATTCAGTACGAGAAGTTCATGAATGTGAGTAATTTTATGGTCATCAGCACTGCAGACATGTGAGTAGCACTAAGTGTTTACATGCACAATAATAATCCCATTTTGGAAGAGCTTGTTTCTGCCTTAACATACATATTAGTGGAGGATGGCATTATATGTGTAATAAATAAATGGTTATGATTAAAGGGACTTAAAAATGCAGCTCTTTAGCAGGCAGTAAATGTGAATCAGTTTTACGTTTAACAACTAACAAAATGCATAACATTTTGGGTTAAAATCTTTATACAACAGTGCTGATGAATTCTCAAATCTGACTGGTTAGTATGTTAAACATTTTGAAGATTTCTCTAAGAAGACTTTCCACTTCAGGTTAGAAGATGTTGTACTTTTTGAATTTTTTTAATATGACTTATAATTCTAAAAAGAGATAGGCTTGTAGGAGATTGAGTCTTTATAGCTGTTACAAAAGTACCAGCAACAAATCAAAACACGAACATTTCCATAACTTCCATAATAAATTTGTCATTCTTTAATTAATAAAATGTATAATCATTGCTAAATTGCTGTAGTATATGAGGACTAAAACACATGGGACATGCTGTTATTGGAAAAAATATAACTGTATATAATATATAAAAGCATATAACTGGTAAACGTAAAAAAATCTTGTCTTTTCCTTATGACTTGTGCTGTCATGTTTCTTTGTGGGTATGTTTATTAATAATTCTGTATTTTGTTGCTTAATCATGAAATAGTTTAATAGTTTGAGTTAATAAAAGTAGTGATGTTCCCATCCCACTTCTGAATGTAGTTAAACTCATATAATCAGTACAGACAGTGACAATGCAAAAAAAATCTAAAAGATTTCTAGTTTCAGATTACTCAAAATGCATGTAAATGCTATTTTATTTGATTTACTTATTCATTGACTAAATACAATTATCTTGTACATCACTAACTGACCTGTTATCATACTGGATGCATTTTTTTTTCTTTTACCTCAATAGGAGTTCTTCCTGAATGTGAAAGATATCCTGAGGACTCCCACTGACATCACAGGTCAGTTTGAGAAATGGGAGGCGGAGGAGATCGACCTGAACAAAAGGTTAGCATTCTTCCCAGCTTTTGAAACTGTGTCCATGTGCTAGAATTCCTGATCCAGTTATTTATATGCAGCCTTTTTGAATTTTGAATGTGTCAGCTTTCCAAACCGAGGCAGTCTGTGTTGTTTTTGTGTCTAGTTTCTACGAGAAGAAAGAAGGTGTGCACAAGGCGCTGTGTGACAATATCGACACACGTACGGCGTTGGAGGAGATGAGGGCTCTGGTGGGTCAGAGCAACACTTATATCGCTACCAGAAAGAGTGCCAAACTCCTGCCTAACCGCATGCTGCTCCAGAGCATCGCTCACTATCTCACTGACATGTTCAAGGTGAGGTTCTGCAGAGCGCTGTGCATTTTCACAAGACTTCAGTATACACAGTTTAGTGTTTACATCAGTAGATGACTATAAGGATTACGCGTTATTTATATATACAAAATACCCCAAATGGAAATATATCAAAACAAACTACTAAAATATCTAAAATAAATCTATTTCATTATATATGAAATTATTACAGCATGCCTGGGAGACTCAGTTACACCACCCAGTTTTATGTCAAATAACACAATCAAAGAGATGCTTGTACAAAACATACAAATCTTAGTAATACTGAAGTTATGCTTTTTTTTTCTCCAGACTTTTGGGGCAATCGAGGGAACAGAACCAATTGGATTTCCTGTTGGAAAAAATGACCAAAATGTTGATGTAAGTAAAATTAAAAGCAGCTTGCTCCACTACAGAGTTTTGTAATATTTTACTTGTAGTTACATTACATGAATGATATTTTTGGAGTATGTTAATATAACATGTGAGGCTTTATTTGTGCCTGCTAGCTGGAGACTACAGTCATGCCCTATTTAAAGGTGCTCTCAGACTTCAGGGAAGGTGTCCGAAAAATTGCAAGGGAACAAAAAGGTAACTTTTTTTTACCTTCCGTGTTGTAACTAGGCATCGTTTAGTATTTTAGAACGTGAAGTAATGACCTAGTTCTGGGTTACCTTTTATTATTTCTTTTAGTGACAGAAGTACTGCAGCTGTGTGACGCAGTCCGAGATGACATCTTGCCAGAGCTTGGAGTCCGATTAGAAGATCATGAAGGTATACAAGGACAGTTTAACAACACTGAATGAACATGTAGGGAATAAAACACTTTAGGAATCAAACACCAAACCCCAAGTCCATTTTACCACCCAAGTTGATTATTTTCCTATAACTGCACATCCTGAAGTTTTCGAATCCTCTTGTACCTCAGCAATTTGTCAACGATTACAATGGTCTTCTTTATTATAGAATGATATGTATGTCATGTTATCACTTACATTACAGCAGCTCTAAACTGTCATTTCCTAGCAAGCTTCTCTTTTTGTCCTTTATTGAAGTTAATAAGACAAAAAAATGCAGCTTGTCGTGTTACAGAGAAATCACAAAGGCATTTCCACCCTCAAGACTTTTTCGTGTTGGAAAATTACACATTTCACTGAAAATTCTAACACTGGAGACTCCTTTCATAAATACTAAAAAAAAGGCTCACCATATCGACAGTTTTACTTGTTTTAAAATCAATTTAAGTTGCGCATCTGAAATAGGATGTTCAACAAGCACATGTGGGTATGATGGTTAGGTTTCCACAAACGTTTAGCCATATAGTATATGTTAAGGCACTAAAAAGAGAATTACTACAATATATGGTTTCCTCAACAGTACCATAGTGAAATTATTTATAAGTTAGTAAGTTAGTAATCCAGCTAGACAGGTCATGTGTGCATTTTCTAATGTCTTTGTTTTGGATTGATTTGTAAAGGACTCCACACCGTGGTGAAGTTAGTGGACAGAGAGACTCTTCTCAAGGAGAAGGAGGAGAAAAAGAAGGTAATTAACTTTGTTTGGCCATAACATGGGTCACCCATGTCTCTGTATTTTTACTACTAATATATAAATATTACTGTTCAATATATACACCGATCAGGCATAACACTTTCTCTCCACTCGTTGTCTGTTTCCTCAGTTCCACTTACCATATAGCTGCACTTTGTAGCTCTACAATTACAGACTGTAGTCCATCTGTTTCTCTACATACTCTGTTAGTCCCCTTTACTCTGTTCTCTAATGTTCAGGACCAGCACAGCACTGCAGTGACACTGATGTCACCGCTGAGAATGATCCACCACCCAAATAGTACCTGATCTATGGGGGTCCTGACCATTAGAGTAAAGGGGACTAACAAAAGTATGTAGAGAAACAGATGGACTATAGTCCGTAATTTTAGAACTACAAAGTGCAGCTATATGGTAAGTGGAACTAAGAAAATCGACAATCAGTGCAGAGAAAAGGAGGTGTTCATAGTGTTATGCCTGATCAGTGTATATTGTATACAATGTTTTTCCTTCTGAAACTTTTGGTATTCACATTGAGCCATATTAAGTACCTGAACATCCTAGACAGGGGAAAAAAATTGCTAGGTTTATGAAAAATGTATGACTGCTGACAGTGTGTATGACTGTCTACAGGTCTCAGGTTACACTTTTTTTTTTGTTAAGCTGGGCTTGAATTACAGCTGCAAGATCACTTTGAAATGTATATACACAATTACTTTGAGGTTATGGTGCAGTCTGCATGTTTGTTTTAATCTTGTTTCAAATTAATGATGTACTTTCTTTTCTTTTCTTTAAAAGCTGGAGGAGGAGAAGAGAAGGAAGAAAGAGGAGGCAGCCAGAAAGAAACAGGAGCAAGAGGTTAGAAGAGCTGATGTTTAATCATACTGTCTGACAGATTTCTGAATCTCCAAAATGCTGACAATTTTCTCCTTAGCATACATGTGGGTGCTGAGGTTTACCTACTCTCAGTACAAAAAAAATGTTTTTTAAATTGTCATGTTAAAATGTGTGCATGCATGTGTGTATGTAAAATATTGAAAACAACCCAAATGCCAGGTTTGAATCTTTCTTTTCTTGCCCACACATTGCTTTTAAAACGGCATCCAACATATTTTTTATTGTCAGAGCTCAATCAATATCTGGACGAGGATCCTACCAATATGTCTTTTCAATATAGTTTCTGTTGACGTTGCCACATGTTTTCATTTGTCTTGTTCCAGGATATACCCATGTTACATTTTTAATTGATTATAAAATGGATACAACTTATGGGGAAAGACTTTACCTCAGCTGTTTGGGCAGCTTGTTATGTATGTCACAAATATTTGGGCAAATTATCTACATCATAGTCCTTTAGGTTGATTATCTACACCATAAACAATTGGGTAGATTATCTACATCATAGAAGTTTAGGTAGATTATTTATGTCGCAGACTTTTAAGTAGATTATCTACCTTACAAACACTGAGGTAGGTGTCTCAAAAGTGGCTAAATTACCTGCATCATCAAATTCTGGATAAACGACCTATGTCACAAAAGGTAATTTTGTCTTTACTCCTTTGCTCTTATAGATGGCTAAACTAGCAAAGATGAAGACTCCACCTAGTGAGCTGTTCCGTTCAGAAACTGACAAATACTCCAACTTTGATGACACGGTAACATAACAAACTCCTCTTTTTCTTCACATTTGGGAATTAAACATGTATTTAAAATGGCTTATTATTGTGTATCTATCTGTATGTCAATGCACAGGGCTTCCCTACACATGATGCAGAAGGGAAGGAACTTAGCAAGGGACAGACCAAGAAGCTTCGCAAGCTTTACGAAGCTCAGGAAAAGCTGTACACCGAGTACCTCCAGTCAACCCAGAACGGAAGCTGAAAACCCTGGGAGTGCTGCATCAGTCCGCCCATAGTGTCTGCTCTCTTTTTTTTCCTGTGATGGTTGTTGGGTATTAAACAGCAAATATTTCAGGCGTCACTTGTCCTGGTGCTGCAGCAGGGTCTATAGTCTTATGTACATGATAGGAAAGCGATGATGTGTTGGAGCTTTATAAACATTGCTTTGGAAACAGGAATATATTGACTCTAAGAGCTACTGAACCGAGGAAGGTGTTTGGAGTGTCACTTTTCTAAATACAGAAAACTTTTATATTGTATTTGAAGGATATTTAATGAGCAGGAAAATTAGTGAATGGTTGATTTTATAGAACATAAGTATGTATGTGAAATATTAATCAGCCATTGTAACAGGATTTTTCCCCTTAAAGCAGTGTTTGCAGTTACCAGTAAAATGACTGACTTAACCAGCAGAATGATAACAGGTATAATTTCTCTATCTCTACTGTAATAATGGATTTTAAAAAAATTGTCAAGGAAAAAAAATAAATTTTATAGTTGTTGTGTGCTAAGGAACACTTTGCTCAAGGTAGGAAGAGGTTCTGTATAGCAATTCTATAAAATGAAGCAAAATAAAAACAAAATTGTGTAAGTATAGCTATACCTTTGTCAGTGATTGATGCTTGTTTACAAAATGGATTACATAGGATTTTGAAAATACTAGTTAATATGTTTCAATGTCAGCTTTGTTAGTGATTTAATAAAAACAAAAGGGACCACTAAATAAATTAGCAATCTGAACTTAAATGTCTTGAGTGATGTTTAGACACAGAATGTATATGTACAGTATATACTGTTATCAGTGAAGAGCCATAAATAATTTGACAGTCTACTTACAGCATACTTTTATATATTATTTATATACCTGTGCAGAAATTTAATTCCTGAATTTAGAACTTCAGACATGAATAGGATCAAGAATTATTACACAAATCTTTCATTACTTTTATCATGTTAGCTATCCCCTTTAATCTGTGCAACCTGATTTGTTTAGTTATAAGCTAACCTGCAGGATATCTTTTTATTTGTGTGAATGCATGACTTTTTGTTTGTCATCCTCTTTAATGTACATTGCAGTATATTTATTATACTGTATATATCTATTATACTATTATTATATTGTACAGAGTTTTGTCCGTTCACTACATATCTATGTGGGTTTCCTCTAGGTTTTCCGGTTTCCTCCTACCTTCCAAAACATGCCAGTATGTGGAGTGGCTATGCCAAATTGCCCCCAGGTGTGGACACGTGTGCACACATGTCATGTAATTGACAGGCATTTTATCCAAAACGTTTTCTAACCTCACACCTAGGATCTGAAACTAGCGCAACCCTGACAAGGATGAGACAGTTAATGAAGACAAATTAAGTTATACATAATAATTCAGGGGCTGCTAGCACAAAAGGCAACACACACATAGGGATGCAAACCTTATATTCCATATCAGACATTTGGGGCTACAAACATCTCAAGTTTCGTGTGGTTTGTCCAAGGTACATATATATAATATTGTCAGCAAAAAATTGGATGGGGGAATAAATAGACAAAATCTATATAGTTGTCAGCTCGAGGTGCAGTGTCATAATTACATACCTTAAATCACTTTTTTTTTTCCAAGGTACATGGTGTCTACATTTCTAAGAGTTTAGGTACTAAAGGTTCAAAAGACATGCGCTTGAATGTGCCACCTCAGCACATGGAATAGTACAATTTGGTACATTTACTTCTGAGTGTAGTTTTACATACACAGCAAATTACAACTGCAGGACACTGTAGGAAAATCAACAAATACAACTTTCAAATAAAGGCATTTCTCTGTGAAGTCTGTAAAGTGGTTTTAGTCAGTACATTGTCATTATGTTCAATGCACACTAAATAAACTATATTTAATTAGCATGAATATGTAAACTTTTGGGGGCGGCACGGTGGCGCAGTGGATAGCGCTGTCGCCTCACAGCAAGAAGGACCCGGGTTCGATCCCCGGGT
>JAOTRJ010000038.1:5129305-5139894 GCA_028564905.1 Leptodoras praelongus | reverse complement strand
GGTTGTTCCTGCCTTGTGCCCTAAGCTCCCGGTTGAATGAATGAATGAATGTAAAGTTTTGGAGAAAACTTTGTCTTTTTCTTGTTCATTCATGTATTTTCCATGAGTCTAACTGTCCTATACTCACACTACCAGCTGTGTTGAAAAGACATGCTGGAGTATCGAAGGTGATCAAATGTACAGGACAGGAGGTTATCCATCATGACCAGGGCTGAGATCCAGAGGATTGCTGTATGTAACTGTATACCTGCCATGTGCACCTGTATGGTGAGGAAGTGTGTGTTAAACAGACCAGTGACTGAAGCAGCGCCCCCTTTAGTCCATGGTGAGACATGGTTCAGCTTGTGTTGAAGCTGAATTTACTGAATCTCAACCATATAATGAATTGAAAAGCACAGTATAGGCTATGATATTAACTAATCACACCCTGCAGTCTATGTGTAGCGCGCTGGAATTGAAAGCTTTGCTGAACTGCGATTTTCTAATCAGGTATCATTGAGACAGAGGCGTGCTGGCACTTTAATGACAACTGGGCGGCGCTTTTCCCATTTTATAGCCGTGTTTAAGACTTTCAGCTGAGTCCCTGTGTCGCTGTGTGAGGCACTGGTGCCACGGTGTGTGTCTGTCTGTCTGTGTTCCCCGGTGTTCCCCTTCAAGGCACCACGAGCATCGCCGGGCGTTCATGGAGTTATAAGTCGGCGAGGTGGTTGTGGGGCTCGGCGTGTAACAGAAAGCCGAGTCGCTGTACCTGTACGCGGTACCTCTCGTCTTCTGCAAGCCCTCAGACATGGCGATTATAACGTGTCGAGTTCAGTATCTTGAGGACTCGGATCCATTCGTGTGTACTAATTTCCCCGAGCCTCGGAGACCTCCTCAGTACGACTTCAACGAGCTGGTGCCGCTAAATTTACAAATCGCCGGCGTCCAGAAACAGCTCCAAGCTCCTCTGAAGGTAACCCTGACCTCACTCTGTCTGTCTATCTCTCTCTCTCTCTCTCTCTCTCTCTCCTTTCTTACAGGTACAGGTTTTGACCTGTTAAAGTTTGTAGTTTCCATTCCTACACGTGGGTGACAAAACTTTTTTAAAGAGTCCCACTTCCCTGATAGAGTCTCAACATGTGCTTTATATAGCAGCGTTCAGTACATCAGCTTCTGTCATTTGGGTGTAAATGCATTCAGCTCCTTTTGTTTTTGTTCTGGCTTCAAAACAACGGCAAATATTTTGAATCTTTTGGTAAAGCCACTGAACTATGAAAGTGAACACTTTGTTGCAATGATCACTTGTGCACTCAGAAAGAAGGGTACTAATCTGTAAACTTGTTGCAGTGGTGGTCCATACTTTTAGTAGGTATCTTTTCACCTAGAATGGTTTGTATAGCTGTACTCTAAAAGGTAGACCTACTACATAGTCAAGTGAGAGAAAGAGCAAGAATGACTACAAATAAGCATACTAAAGTTCAAAATTGTAGCTTAAGCAGTTCTCAGTTGTCAGTTTGAGAGCCCCCTATGGACAATTGTATGAAATTTGGTGTGCATCTAGAGAATTTGGTAGTGATGTGAGGTGTGGAATTTGGAGGTGTGAGCCTTTACATCACAAGATATTGACTAGTGAATTGCTAGACTTATTTGAGCATTATTCACTTGGTGGCACTACTCGGCAAATGTATCATAAGTAGCTAGGGTAATGCTCCATAGAGGCCAGCTTCTTATAGAAAAGTAATAATTTATGGCAAAATGGATTTCTAGCTATTGCCCAATAAGTGCTTTGAGTATACCTCAGTTCAGGGTGTGCAAGAGCAAAGGTTAAGACAAGCATAGGGACACAAACATTATATTTCAATAGTACCAAGCTTCAAGTCCAAGGTGGGGGGACTATATAATTATCGGCGTTAGGTGCAATGGTCATGACTATGTCTAATTATGCA
This sequence comes from Leptodoras praelongus, assembly GCA_028564905.1. Lineage (NCBI taxonomy): Eukaryota > Metazoa > Chordata > Actinopteri > Siluriformes > Doradidae > Leptodoras > Leptodoras praelongus. The sequence goes on along the minus strand of JAOTRJ010000038.1, from coordinate 5,137,969 downwards.
TCTTAAACCCCCTTTTTTATGGTACGTGGCATCCATAGTTCTAAGAGATGAAAGCATACTAACGGTGCAAAAGACGTGCCCTTGAAGATGCCACCTCAGCACAAGTAGTAGTACAGTTTAGTACATTTATTTCTGAGAGTGTAATTTTACATGCACAGTAAATACTAACTGAACGAAAATCTTTCACAGCTTTCAAATAAAGGCATTTCTCTGTGAAGTCTGTAAAGTGGTATGAAAGCTGTATACTATTACAGGCTTCACTAAACTTCAACTAAAGCATCATACTAAAAAAGAAACACAAACAGTGAGTGAGTGCTTCTGTAGTTTAAGTGAGACAGTTTTTCACTTTAGGATTGGTGTTAAGAATGTTGTTGAAATCAGTGAAAACCAAAACAAGGCAAAGGTATACAGAAGTTCAAACCGACATGGAAGAGGTCTACAATTAACTTGCACACATTTCTTTGGTTTGTGTGTATGGACTTGATGGGGCTTGAGCCTTGAGGAAAGGGTGGGATCTGTAAGTTGCAGATAAGGGCAACAGGAACAGCTTCAATCATCCTCATTATTACAAAGAACATGGCAATGTCTCCGTACTGCATGGGAAATGCAGCCAGATAAGACTGAGGAATCTTCTCTTTGTCCCTAAAGCGACTGTTTGGACTGCATAATCATAGGAAGAGTTTCCATCATTCCTAATTAAGATATTACAGCTCAGTTTTGGAATATATGGAAAATGACAACTATAGTACCATGCTATTGCATTTCTTTGTATAAGATACAGGTGTCATATTGGTAGTTTTAGAAATGGAGAAGCAAAGGGTGGTGCTAAAGATTAAAAATAAAGGTTCAAACAAAATCAAATGGTGTGTGTGTGTTGTGCCCATGCACGTGTATGGCTCTGATGCCTCTTTTCTCCACCCCTCAGTTAGAAGAGTGTACACTGCAGGTGGCTCCTAATGGAAACTACCTGGATCTGGAGTCCTCACTGGCAGAGCAGAAGGATGAACTGGAGCAGTTCTATGACGATTTGGGGTAAGTCTTCACTAGCCATATTTTTATCCAAAAATCAATTCAAACAAACAATTAAAACCTTGTGATAATACACTATGTAAATGAGGTATGCACATTCTGTAAATCTTTATACAAGTGGATAAAGCCAGTAATACCAGTTAAATGGCTATAAATCGAATTTTAATAGAGAGTGTCCAGTCTTTATTCTGATTCTGCTGGATTTCCAGTTTCCTAAAGCTAAATGCAAATATGTTAAACCCACACACTTGTATAAAGGTTAAAGTGCCTATTAAACTGGTTTTATATATTAGTGTACATACTGTTCAAAAGTTCTTTCTTAATTGTGTTCTATCCCATTACTCATAGCAAAATACTCAACCACTCATCCACTAACATGATTCACAGGAAATTACGTCATGTGTCTATTTTAAGGAAAATTGGCTACTGCTGATTTCTTGTTTTTGAAATGTGTTTCCATCGTAACTGTTTGATTGCATTTCCTGGTTAAACAATGCATTCACTTCAAATAAATGTATTAACTTATGTAAAGTATGATAAGCGAGTTCAAAATCTATCAAGCATTTAATACAGTGGGCCAAAATATGTTCAGTGGAAGCATAAGTCTCTTTCTCTCTCCCTCTCTTTATACTTCCTCAGCTTTATACTTTGTCCAGCTCTGGTGCTTTTGCTTTTTTTCTCCCACTTTGTAATTTTCCTTTCCATTGTGACTTTATTGTTTATAAATTAGTTAGGAATGGACTGGGATTTGTACCGGTACGTAAGAATGCTGTGAGATGGACCAAATAGGCTCAGAATGGCCATGGTACTTCTGAGACACACACTCAAGCTAAGACTTTCCTGGTATGAGATCTTGGCTCAGGGCAGGAAGTGGGAGTGGACCACATGATTTGCCCTCATTCATGTAACATGCCAGAGTGATGGAGGTACTGTTTGTTTGTTTTTTAACAGGGACTCCTATTGTGGTTTCCTGTAATGCAGTTGGTTACTTGAGTTGTGGTGAAATTTCAGGAAAAGTGCATATTGTTCATTTGATATTGTGTCTGTTAAACTAAGCTTAGGTACACTTTAGTAACAAAATAAGTTTATTCAGTAGATAATCCTGTCATTTCACTTTTTATTAATGCCAATATTTAAACATTAAAATTCAATATTAATTGAGCATTGAATGTTCAACCTACCTTTTAGTGTTTATCAACGTCTATGATTTCATTCTCATTAACACTTTCAGTTATGTCATGTTGGATAGACTTGGAAAGAAATACTAATAAAGTCCTGAGGACTTGGATCACATGAACCTTGAATTGTATGTTTAATAAGGTTCAAAATAATTAGTAGGTTGAATGTGATTTTATCAAGTAGAATAAATTGATAGGTCATTGTTTTTATCCCTTTCTGGCTGTCAAATGAATTCCTGAACCTTAACAATGGCATGTGGATGCATCAGTTGGAATCCATTTAAGCCCGTTTAAACCGTCAGTTTTAGTAACTCGTGTATAGCTAGCTGAAGTTGTTAAAAATGGGAGAGAGTGAGGCAAAAAGCATTGTGTAGCTGGAATATGAGATCTTAAATAAACTTTAAACAAGCCCCTGTTACTAAACTAGTATTAGTACTTGTGCTCAATAGCTCAGTCTGCTGCTACTTAAACTTGATAGACTTTTGTGATGCTTATTTGCTATAAGCCGTGCAAAATGAGGAAAAACATGGTTTTCATTTCTCACACTCATATTAGGAGCCATTCATAAATGGCTTTTTTTTTATTCAGCTGATCTGCTGCATTCAATATTAATGACTAACCATTTAACTTTATTTCATGAACTAAAATTCAGAGTACAACAATATCTTTAAAAGGAGTGGGAATAGACTAATGAAAACATCATTGCTTGAACAAATTGCTCCAGATACATTCCCTACTTTCCCGAGGGAAAACACAAATCATGTTCACCTTATTAGTGTAGTTTTAAGTCTATGAGCAGTTCAGCTTTAAACACAAGTCACTCCTGGAATTTATAATAACGAGACCTTGACAAGAACCTGACTATCAATTTGCATAAATCAGCATTGCGAGCTCTTTCATGCTCCGTCTTGCTCTCTCTTGCACTAAAATGTTTAATGTCCTCTATTACACAATAAATCCAATTCCTGTGTATCTGAAACATGCTTATTAAAGCTCCATACTAGTAAGGCATGTTCAAGGTTGATATGATTTGAAATCCGTCCTAGGTTTTGTACACTTGGTATACTAAAAACATTATATTTTACTAAAACAATACATTAACTTTTCTATTCCTGGGGAGGCTGTTGGTGGCATTTAAATAAACTAATGAATCAAAGTCTTCATTTTCCACTGAGATAGTGAAGCAGGGTCCATGCAGTTATGCTGAGAAAGCAAGCATTGTAGCCAGTGAAGAAAAAAAATATCTGAAAATGATGTAATCACAGGCATTGGTAGAGAAGGAAAACCGTAATAGGGGGTGGGGAGACTTGGTTTTTTCATGAGCACTATTTTCCTAGTCTGCTTGCATGTAGTGATCAGTTACAGACTAGCCTTAGTTTTATAAGGTCATGATGTATGTGTGTGTGTGTGTGTGTGTGTGTTCACCCCAGCAAGCATGTGGTTACAACTGGAATTCATACAGGTTCAACACTGTTAGTTGACCTGAAAGGTGTCATTTGAAATAATATAGAAAAAAACAGGACTGCAATTTGCACTCTATATATATATATAATTTTTTAAAATTATTATTTTGCACCAGCATCATTCAACATGTTTAAGAAATTCCAAGCCATAAAGCGTTCTGATTTTAGCAGCTGACCCTCATGCAGCATAGTTTCCATGTCTGTCCCATGATTCTCCTCAGTCTGACTTTCCAAATCCTAATACCCACGTTGGCCACCTTCATGGAGCGCATGTGTGGAATAATCATCATGTAACGCTTTCACATCATCCATCGTCAGCCTTAACACTCCTTTTTAAACGTCTGTGCCGGGTTTGAGTGTGTTGGAGACGACTCAATACTGCATTGCTGACATAAGCAGTGAATAAGCCTAGTGCTCCCTAAAAGTCTCTGAAGTATTTTGGCTATCAAATGACTGCCTGCTCATCCTGTACCATTTCTGTCTCTCTCTTTGCAGCATTGGGAAAAAGCCCATTTTGATCCTCAGAACCCAGCTGTCAGTGCGCGTCCACTCCATCCTGGGTAAGAATATATATATATATATTTTTTTTCTAACTTCTGTACCATCTGCAGAGAGAAAAGGCGAGAAAGGTCTAGCCAGGATTTTTTTTTGGAAGACCTTCTCAGGCAGTGCTGAGACAGCAAAAAAGAAAGATCCATGTCTTTCCACTGGAGTTGAGAGTTTTCTATTCAAGGAGCTCGCTAGGGATTGTGGTTAAAATATATTTATATGAAATCCCTCTCTTTTGGTTTCTCTCTCACATTTCCCTTCAAATTCCTCCCAACTTCATCGGCTGCTTGCAGCATCCTGCGAGTTGGTGAAATGATCATGGTCAGTAAAAGAAGGTCTTATTTGTGCTGAGTCTAGTAAAAGGTTATTGTTTGTACACGTCGGGGCTAGGTGGCACGTCCGTGTTGCACCGGATCCATTGGGTCCTGAACAAGACAATGTGCAAGTCCCTGTTTATATCTAATTGTTGTATGCATATTACAATGGGATTGTATCCTGATAAGATTTATGCTTAAATGTTTAAAACTCAAAATCGCATTTGTCTGCATTGTAAACAGGGTCCAAGTTTCTTGATAACCTGAGCATCAGTTAGATTGGATCAGAACAAGGAGCATGATGAATACTAAAATTATTCAGGTGCTAAAATAGCATTAAAGCACATACTTTGTTGGACGTTCTCAATCATGGTCGTCTCTCTTTTAGGCATCTTGTGAACAGAAAAGGGTAGATATCACTTTGCTACAGGTGTATTATACTGCCCTGTGACACAGGATGACAAGCAGTTCAAAAAGGTGTGGAGGAAGCATGTTACAGCCATAATTGTCCCAGTTGGTAACTGTCATATGATCGGGGCGAATTAGATAGTGGGTCGAAAATGGAAAATGACCACATTGGGGAGAAACCTGGGAGACTGGAGCTGGCAGCTTGCCTTTAGGAAGTTTCTTTTTTCCCAGCAGGAAAATAACACCTCAAAATGTGTGTCTCATTAGTGGATGAAATCTGATAAGGCCTCTAAACACCATTTCAGATAATGTCTCCTTTCATTGTACACAAAAATCTATGAAGATTGGTTTAAACCATATGAAATATGTACCCGAGTTTGTATATTTTAATTTTTTTTACTATAGCTCATCTGGGTATTTGGTGCTTGTTTTGAATTTGTGGTCTCCATGGTGGCCTAGAAGGGATCATATTGGATGAGCTGGACTGGCTGACATTTCAGTGTTAAATGTGTCACTGCTTGCAGGTTCCCTCTGAGGCTCCATGTGACAGGGTGATGCTGGATTGTATAAGTGTGTGGTGGTTTTTTTTTTGTTGTTTTTTTTTTCTTTCTCTCTCTTTTGCTAGGACATGTTGAGGCTTATGCTGACTGGACTGTTTTAGGAGGCATTCCGATGCAAGTAATGCGCCTTTTATTCTTGAGCTGCAAGAGTTTGAAAAGTTTAATCTATGTCTTTTTTTTAACCTACTGGTATGACAGATGGGTTTGGTGTTTGTTCCATGACACAGCCTTCATCTGTAATCTCTAAAACATCATATACAGTCTGTCTTGTATAAGTGTAGGTATTAATAGTCTCTATTGTCTGCTGGTTGCTTATAACACCAAGTAAATAGGCACGAGGTTCAGAAAAAGAGTTTGTCTTTCAGGTAGAAATATCAGAAACACTGATTAGACCATGTGCATGCTGGATATCACAGATGGCATGTTTATTAGTCTTCACAGCTACTTTCGAAATAGTATTTAAGAGGAGGGAGCAATTTCTCTAATGAACTTTTTCCCCACTTGACCTTGTCTATTTATGAGACTCATTAGAGCACTAGAGTGACATTGCATTTTGACTACATTAATGTGCTAGAATCATTAAACTAACTCTATAAAAGCATTAGAATAACACTATAATACTGAGTAAGTATCACACTGCATGCCAAAATTGTGATATTTTGAATATGACCCAAGTAAACTTGTGGAACTATAATTTTATGCAAAAAAACATAGTGGTGCACATCTTTAATATCTGTGATTGAGTGTTTTTGTTCAGTCACCATAAGTGCCATCTTTGACAAATTAATGTGGATGGTGTTTTTCTTTTTTCTCCAAGAAAAAAAAATGTTCCGGCAGTGAAAACTCATCCCCACCCCTGCTCATTGTGTTAAAGTGTATACTTTAACAAGATAGACCAGTTCACCAACTTATGCATGTTGTCCACAGGAGGATAAATGAACCTCCCACATAGCAGCATTGAGGAAGTGGTTCACCTTTAAGACACATGCTTTTGAACCAAGCATTCCGCTTTGCTTTGAATGGTATTGCTTTATTTATAGTAAGCTATAAAGTGCCACCCTCATATTTACTGCTTCCTTGTAAATACATATTATGGCAGCTCCTTTTCACTGGATGCCATGTTTATTACTAAGAGATGCATCATGCTTTGTAGGTTATTGTTTGTGTGATGCTAAAACTGTGTTGCATTATAGTATGCCACATTTGTAAACAAGTAAAATGCGAAACGAATGTACTGTATATGTGTGTTTGTAATCTATACAGGTGTTACAGGGACTGACTAAGCAGGTAGCATTGCCTCCTTTATAGCTCCAGGGTCTCCGGTTTGATCCTGAGCTTGGGTTACTGTCTTTGTAGCGTTTTGTACGTTCTCCTTGTGTACATGTGGATTTTCGCCAGGTTCTCAGCTTCCCTCCCATGCCTGAAAACATACCCATTGGTTGATCTTAATACTATAAAGTACTTCTTTGTATGAATGAATGCCTGCACGGCATCCTGTGATGGACCGGCATCCTGTCTAGGTGTTATTCACCAATTTATAACCCGTATTTCTGGAATAGGCCAGGATAAAGTGGGTACTGAAGATCAATGAATATATAAATGTAATGCATGTCACTAACAAATGTTAATATTAACATACAAGACATTTTAGTTTTTGTACTACAGTGATATAAATTTCTAGGATGATTTGATTCAGTTTAGGTTTTGTGTCTACATAATGATCATGATCTGAAAAAGCAATAATTAATCAATGCTTTATGCTTCTTATCTCTCTGGTCTATATGGAATTTCTTCATTATAGACACTTGATGCTTTTGGTGGAAAATGTTTTAATTTTCATCCATCAAATGTCTTTTGCCCATGGAACTTTAAAGGCCTACCGTCACTCCTGAATCACTGGTAGGGGAAAGTCTGTGGAAAACATTCTTATGGCTGTATGTCACTATCCTATATAGGAATAGGACATGAGTCACAGTTCGTGTTTTTTCTTCATTGCTGTGTTTGGCATTTGGAAGTGTAGTGTTTTCCTTGTTAGTACTGTGGTGTTTCCGTCATAGGGTTCTTACTCTGCTCACAATAATCAGCTTTGTATTCAGCTTCTTTTCAAGTGATCAAGTCCTCAAGAGTGGTTTTTAGCTCCTGACATGTCATTGCATGACCAAACTGTGTCCACACATTGTCTCCAAGTAGCAGCCTCCCTCCCACTGTGACTTCAATGTTAGATGATCCTTACACTAGAACATGTTAGAACCAGGAAGTTGGGTGATCATCATCCTGGAATATGTTGTGATCAAGAAGGCATTCTAGAACATGTGACCAGGTGATGGGTGACCATCATTCTGGAATAAACTGTAACCAGGATATCGAGTGATCATCCTTCTAGAACATGCTGTGACTAGGAAGTCCAGTAATCATTATTCTAGGACACACTGTGACCGAGTGATTAGGTGATCATCGTTCTAGAACACGCTGTAACCAGGAAGACTGATGATCATGTCAAAGTGGTTAGGTGATCATTCTAGAACCTTCTGTGATCATGAAATCAGGTGATCATTATTCTAGAACGTGCTATGAAAATGAGTTCAGGTTAACATCCTCTAAAACACTGTGTGGCTAGAAGGTTAGGTCATCATTCTAGAACCTGCTGTAACCAGGAGGTCAGGTGATCATCATTCTAGAACACACTGTGACAAGGTGATAAGGTTGTAATTATTCTAGGATATCCTGTGACCCAGAGGTTAGGTGATCATCATTCTAGTGCATGTTATGAATATGTGATTATCATTCTAGAACATGCTTTAACCAGAAGGTCAAATGATGGTGTCCGATGTTATGGTGTTCTGTAGATGTTATTTGGTGAACCAGAATGAAAAGTGACAGGATTCTTTTCTCATCCATTGAATTTTTAAATTGTTGGAAATGGACGTGGTGTTCTAGGAGGCTGCACATAATTTTAGGATGGAATATAGACATTAGGGCTTGGCGTCAAGGACACTGTGGCTTAGTTAATGCTATATTGTGTGTGTGAGTGTATGTGTGTTTAGTGAGAAAGAAGAAACCTACTTATTCTGGAAAGCTGTGTATGGCTGTATTTCTGTATTCTGTATTTATCTGCCTGTCTGTTCCTGTTATAACATGCTGAGGCAGCATACTGTTCCCAGGC
>JAOTRJ010000038.1:4976398-4988099 GCA_028564905.1 Leptodoras praelongus | reverse complement strand
TTCCTCCCACAGTCCAAAGACATGCACGTTAGGTTGATTGGCGTCTCTAAAGTGGCCCAAGTGTGTGAATGTGTGTGTGTGTGTGTGTCCTACGATGGATTGGCGCCCTGTCTAGAGTTGTTGCTGCCTTGCGCCCTATGTGACCCTGAAAAAGAATAAGTGGCCAAGAAGATGAATGAATGAATGAATAGTCTGTTGACACAAATATCACTGTGTGTACAAAAGACCTCTATAAAGGTGTCAGTCTATAAAGCCATTCCTTTGTGACATCTGTGGGCTTGTGGTTAAAGAACCAGCCTTGTGACTGGAAGGTCACCGGTTCAATCCCCACAACCGTCAAGTCACGGCTGAAGAGCCGTTGAGTGAGGCACCTAACTCCCAACTGCTCCCTGGGCACCCTGGACTAGGCTGACCACCACCCCAGGGTAGTGTGTGCTCACTTCACCAATGTGTGTATATGTGTATCACTGCACTGATGGGTTAATTTGGCGGAGGGCAAATTCCTCTGTGTGCAAGCACAGTAGGTCAATACTTCACTTTCTTTCTTATAGTCATGACATCTGAATGCTTGTGAGCAGCTGCATGCACATAGCTAACCGTGTCCTCTGTGACACACACCACCTGGAGGACACAGTCCATTTCTTTGTGCAAAGACAGTACAAGTCAGACCAAGGAGAAGAGACACACAGGAGTGTTGTGTTTTCCTGAGAGCTCTTCAACCATCAAGCAGCCCGGTTTAGAGGTCCACCATTGTCTCAACCAAAAAAAAAAGGTCAATACCAGAGCGGGAAAACTTTGAAAGTAAATTCTAGACATCATTAGTGCCTCAAAGTTGCTTTGGCCTGTGAAGCGGAGAAAAAAATGACCCTTTGACCTCAGCTTGCTCTGAGAGTGCAGAGACCATGGCCGTGTTTCTCTTCTCTACACACACACACAAACACACACCTGTGAAGGAAGAGTGGGAACAGACCAATGAACTGTCTTTGTGTGTGGCAAAGTGACCTTTAAACGGAAACGGCTTGACACCGGTTTGTTTATAGTCTGTCTTTTAAGTGTGGGAATTTCTCATTATGCGTGTGCCTGTGATTGTCTGCTACCGTTATGTATCATTTGGTCCCCAGGAAGTGAAATGTTTTTTTTCAACTTTATTTGCTAGAAAGGTTTTTTTGTGAGTCATCTGTATCATTGTGTATGTGTGTGTTGGATGTTAGTTATAGTTTTCTTTTCTTTAAGTGTATATCCTCTCCCCTGGATATTCTGTGGGAAAATGTCTTTCTTGCTGCACCTGTGTTTAGAGGAATGCCTCCCGGTTCGTCCTTCACGGGCCGTTTAGGGGCCCATATGAAGGTGAATAAGGATATCATAATGGGAGCGAGCAGCCTGAGCACGGTGACTGCTCTGCACATAAAAAGCTCTTTCACCCTTATCTGTCCATCCCCCTCCTCAGCCTGTCATCCACCACTTGGTGACACACTAGCCTACATCCTCTGACGACTCCTCCACCCTTGCTTTGAAAGGAAACCGCCAGCCATTTTTGGCTGCCCAAGAATCATATTCCGGCAGGATATTTATTTCATCGGTGTCGTATCTGTGACCATGTGCATTGCATTACAGTGACACTGTTGCAGTCTGCTGGAAGCTATATCCAAGACGTGTCTGCTTTAGGTCTCATACCATTCCTGGACACTGGGTCATTTATATAAATAGAGTGAGAAAGAAAGTTTCTAAAGAAACCAGGTCAGGTACTAAAGAAACCTCAGATTTTCAATTCATGTTAAATTTGTGTTAAATTCCAGAAGATGCTTTTAGGATTCCCATTTGATTATTTCTACTTGCTGGCAGGTTTCTTATCATTTAGTCTGCTCTCAAGGAACATGAGCCATCAGGCAGCATTGTTTCTAGTCAGTTCCTGTCTGTGTGTGTAGTTGTATGAGGATGGGTGTTGTGTAAACATACTAGCTTCGTTAGTAAAGAGGAAATAGCACGCTATGCCATGGTAATTTAACAGCATGCATTCTCACAACATCCTCTGTTTTCTGCACCCATGAAAAAACCTGTAGTATGTAAATATTGCAAACGGACACAAATGGTGAAACACTGAAACAACGGTGATATTTAACACACTACCTGTGTTTCTTTCTGCAGTTTCCATACTGTGGTTTCCTGTTCCGCCACGAGGGCTGGCCACTGTGTGTCCACGAGAAGATTATAGTCCAGTTGTCCTCTTTGGACAGACGTGTCCTGCAGCCTGGTGACTTCTATCTGCAGGTGGCGGCATCATCCAAAAGCTCACCACGCATCGCTCTGAAGTGCCTATCAGCGAGAGGGCAGCATGTGGAGGAGCTGGAGATCCCTGAGTTAGCCTACACCTCACTTTTTAGCATGGCCTGGCTGGACTCCATCAACCAGGAGAGGAGTGGAAATGGCCGAGTCACCCTGGAGCACTGCCTTTTGTCTGCAGATAACGACATTTTCAGGGTGCCTTGGGAAGATGTGGTGCATCCTGAGTTTATTAGCAGACCCCCAAAAGTGGGCCAGTTGGTATTGGAGAAAGGAAGGATTGAGGATACTGAGGTAAAAGAGGGGCAGGAAGACCATGCTCCTGAATCTCGGCATGAAATTGTGATTGACCCGTCTGTGGAGGAGTCATCAGGGAAACGGGACCCATGTAAACCCATGGTTACGCTTCTCCCTGCTCTGGAACAGGACAGTAGTGGGAGGAGCAGTGCTGCTGATGATTCAGAAGGCGAATATGTAGAACTTGCAGACATCACTCTGCCTCGCTTTTCCCCACAGAAAGGCTCTCTGACTCAGTCTATAAGCATGAACTACAGAAACTTGCACAAACCACGGACTACAGGGCCTGAACAGCCCAGTGCTAATGCCTTGAAGAGCTCTGTGGGAGGTGGCAGGTGTCCCCAGAGCATGGTATGCACCATGCTGATCGAGGAGAACCTCACCGAGCCGTTTCTGCATCGGATGCCAGCAGGTCTGCACAGCGAGCGGCAAGAGGTGAATGAGTGCCACCCAACCACTTCTAAAGGTACAGCCCCATCTGACTGTATGCCTGAGCATGAGCCTGTGACAGAATGTGTGCCTGAACACTTGGACTGCATCAATACAGCACTTTGTGACTTGAAAAAGAACAATTTAATGCATAGCAACCATGAATCTTTAAATCACTGTCTTGCCCCAGAACCAGATTCTGACCAGCCTACACTTAGTAGCCATACCACTGACCTAGAAACAAGTGCCATGGAAAAGCCCATAATTGTAAGTAGCATTGAAACAGAGAGTGATGTGAGTGACTGTGCTACTCAACAGGACGGTAGTAGCACACCAAACACAGAGATTGTATCCACTTCCACCTCTATTGAGACTCCAAAAGAGCCGCAGATAGAGGTCCAGGCTAGCAAGAAAGCAGAGACTGAGACTAAACAGGAAGATCCTACAGACCAGCCAGCTAGCCGGTTTGCAGAATCTGAGAATATTGCTTGTGCTAGTCAGTATAGTAGTGAAAGCAGCCCCAGTTCCTGTGACACTGAGGAGGGCAGGCCAGGGTCAGCAAGCCCCAAGGGGCAGCAGGTAGACTGGGCCATTGTCTCTGCACAGCCTGCAGAGGGTCACATTACAGCCGTTCTTCCAGGTCACGAGAGGACAGAACCGTGTGAGAGGAAAGAAAGTGAGAAGAGGAATAAGGGATATGAAGGTGCAGAAATGGAGCTACCAAGGGGTGAGGCTGAGGGAGAACAAGTAACTGAGATGCAGTGTGTGGATATGAGTGAAGCAGGTACAGGAGGGAAGGAATTGGAGCGAGGGACTAAGAATGAAACAAACACAGAAGGAGTGGCAGTTGATATGGTAGAAGAGGCAACGATTCAAACCACACCCAAATCTGGCACAGCTGTAAGCACACCTCCAGGTCAACAGACAGGCGGATCTTTAGATTCAGAGGAAAGAAACGAAATGCAACAGAGACAAAACAAAGAGGTTGAGGAGGTAGAAGAGGATGAAAATATGCGGGCTGACCCTAAGGGAGCTGAGGATGTTGGAATTATGGGATGTCTTGTAATTGAGAATTTAACCATGGGAAATAAAACAGAGTCTGCAGTCTTTCAAAACTCTGGGGTTATGTCAGATGTGCCAGTCACACCCTCAGAGCAAGTGAATATAGACTCTCTGGATGCACTGGTGGAGGGAGTGAACATCCCTCCTGTTTTTGAAGTGGAGGAGGAGATAAACGACATACAGGAAGAAAGGATAGAGGAGAGGAAGACGCAGGATGAGCCTGTAACTTCTGTTAATAGTACACAGCTGGAAGCAGGCGAGGAGTCTCATCATCATCATCATCATCATCAGCAGCAGCAGCAGGAGAAAGGTAGACTTCATTTTCTCATCCCAGAGCTCACCTGTCACTCTTTATCTTATAAAACTGCCTTCTTTTTTTTCCCCCTCATGTCCCTGGGGCTCCTCCATCCTCATTCCAGTTGACCACTACTTCCTCCTTCTGTCCTCCCCTCAGCTCACATTTATCCCAAACTCAGTTTTCTGCTGTGTTGTGTTTCCTTTGTGTTTCCTTTCTTTTTATGGCATGCTTTATTTATGCATCACTTGCCACTCTGTGAACTCAGTGTTCTTTCCAGGTTCTTTTCAGCTTTACTCTGTTGGGTGTAATATTTCACTCTTTCCCCCCAATACTGAGTTTACCTAGCTCTGTTTACTTTAGTAACACAAGCATAAATTGACACCAGTCTGCACCAGTCCTGTCCAAGCAGTGGAACCTCAGACAGCAGCCTCCTGACAGCTTACAAATAGCTCTCAAATGGCCCATGCCGAAGCCTGAAAGCCTTTCTCTTCTGTTGCTGTTAGTGAAAAGTCTCAAAGAAAGGATAGACAGAGGCTGTTTCTGCTTATGCCGGGTAGTTTCCGAGGACAGCCTTCATCATTGCAGGTCATATTCCGGTCTCTAGACGGTTTGTTTGCAGACTTTGCCATTAGTGGTGACTCTTTTAAGCTGTGGCTTTATAGTCCTGATGGAAAGGAAAGTGCTAGAGGAAAGACATTGTCCTGGACAGGACTCACACTGTCTCTAGTCTGTATGTTATTGGTTATTTAATATTGTTCCTTTGGGATTGAATTGTATTTGTGGACAGTTATTGCCCTAGGCTGGTGTTGATGGTAGTTAGTGGCCATGTTTTGACTGGATGGTGGTAGTGTGGCTGCTTTAAAGTAGTTGTTGACTGTTTCTGCAGACCCTAAATAAATAACTGTCAACTCAGACTAACTAAAAACAGACTTTAGCAAAAAAAAAAACAATGGAGCAATAGATTATATTGCATTATGCATGGACGATGTAAATGTGGTTGCATGTCGGTTGTGCATGGGGTATGGTGAGCTTGTTAGCTCCTCCTGCTGTTGTTCAGGTGTGAAAAATAATGTGCAGATGGGTGGGCTCCAGGCAGGTGGGGGGATGATGTGTGTGTGGCTGTGGGTTGTACTGTTTGGAGAGCCACTGTGACGGTGTCTTTGTTTGTTGTGAGTTGGGTAACTATGATGGATGCCATTCCAGGTGGGTGGTTTACACATTAGACAGTGTTTGGGTTTCTCTAATTCAAGCAGATTCAGTGCTGTAATTACACCCATACACACACCCATTACTCTTTCTGTTTTATCACCTTTTACTCGTCCATCACTGTCAGTTTACTTTGTCTAACTGTACTGACCTGTTAGCTCACCAGCACTTGATTTTGCCCAAGCTATGAAGCTCAGAAGTGCTTAGATCATTTTCCATGCATTTGAGCTACAAAGGGAAAAAACAAAAACTCATCTTTAGTCACAGTTATAGAGTTAACGAGCTAATATGCCTATATGTTATTTGTTCTAGAGAAAATACTAGTATTTCAGCATAACACTGATTTATTTATAAGCGCTTTGTTGACTGTTGGTGCTGTGAGCAGCCATGTTGATATGACATCGCTTACTGAGGAACCGTTACGAGCGGTAATTTGAGGATTCCGAATTATGAGTTTTAGTTCAGTTCAACTCGCCAGATAGATACAAATAAGGTAGTGGTACTGGAGAAGTGTAATTGAGACATGCTAGTGGACAGAAATAAACATCTGTATTTGTTTGTTCGACCCTTTTTTTTTTTTTGCACAAGCCTGGATCACAGCAATTGATCATGTAAACAGAACATGGACTTGTGCGTAAACAAAATTAGCGCATGACACGTTATCACACAAAATTTGGCAATGGTTTTATTGAGATCATGTTTTACTGTGTGACAAGTAATAATGTAAAAAGACTGCTGAAATTGTACAAAAAGATCACTAAAACTGTCTAGAATCTATAGGAAAATTAGATTTCTTCTTCTTATCAATACCTCTAAGGGTATTTCTGTCTAGAAACAAGAGTGAGCAGGACAGAGAAAATCTCAAATTAGCATTTAGACACATTACCTCTGGAAAGAAGCTTAGAAGTCTAAATGATCCTCTTCTCGTTGTGTGGAGAAACCATGATGACTATCCAACCTGTAAAGGAAGGCTGATGAGCTAAACAGATGGGATTGTGAAAGCAGGGTTAAACACACACATGAATGGATAGGCTTGAACGGTGAGAAGGTATATGATCAATCTGTCCGTGTGAGCCACGAAACAGACATAAACAAACACGTGCACACTTCTTCTCAGACTTTTAAACGAATTCATCAGGCAGCTGTTTAAATACAGGACCCCACAGAACCAAGCTGGAGTCAGTAGCTATGTCTGAGAATGAATGCAAGCACAAGAAAGTTAATAGATGGAGAAAAGAGAGAGAAAGGAAAAAAGTAGACTAGGGCAATAGCCCATGGGCTTTGGCAAACATGCCCTCCAGACAGAGGGGGCAGAAATGTGAAACTTCATCCTGTTCCACTCTGCAGCACTTAACTTCTGAGGTCCCAGCCAAATCTGGGAGCTGTTGGTTTGATTTATTTCAACAGGGAACAGAACAAGCCAAGGAGAGCACGGGTGAAAGATTTGTTAAATCCCTCGCTGTCTTATCTTTAACATTCCATTATATTGTGGAATCCGGTCCCAGAACCTCACCTTTTGCAGCATCACCTTAAATCCGCTTTGAAATAGAGCGATCCCTGCCAGATTACATCTCAGTCCGATTTATGCTTGTTTTCCCTGTCCTTGTGGTTTATGAGCTCGAGGCTACGTTTGGAAGCACCGTGGCTGTATCTTATGTTTTTTGTTCTGGCAGTTCATTGTTTGGTTTTACAGTTCTCAGAAACTCCAATCTTTGGGATACTGTTAGAGATCTTGGATCCAGTAAGTAAACACAAACACGGTCCATGTGAAGGTGTGTGTTGTTGTTGGTTGGTAATTTGACCATGCCGTGTAGATCAGTTAGCCGTTTTCTCAGTAATCTGGTCAGAAGGTTTGCATTTCAGTAGCTTTGCATGCCTAGGATTATGGCATGGGAATGTAAAAATGTAAAAGATTTTTACCGCTGTTGTGTAGGTATTGGAGCTAAAAGGGATCTTCATTCAACCAGTAGTGTATAGAAAACTTCAGACCTTGTGATTGCAGAAGCATATATAGAATATAGACAGTAATTAGGTGTTTTGGGTGTGTTTGTGCATGTGAGGGTGTGTGTTTGTTGCTGTTTCTCTCTTGCTCTTGTATAACACCGCTGACCCAGATATCATCTTGCAGACTCCAAGAGTGCAGCCGACCCGTCGCTGTGTCCCGTTTCAGTGACGCCTCCTCAGGGTAAAATTCACACAGAGGACTCTCCAGTGACGCCGCACAATCCTCCTCCTGCCTCTCCTGGTCAGGCTGTTAGGAATCAGCCTCTTCTCACTGAAGCTCATAACATCAACTCTGACATCCTGTGCTCTGGAGTGCTCTGCCTGCCTGGTACTGTGCATATGTGTGAAATAAACACGTACACGCATAAGTCATGCAATGCTCATAGAGTTCAGAGATACTTACTCACAATAGCAGATACTGATAGGATATTGCAACACTTGTGTTATTCATAGACAAATATATAGACAAACATATCACTTTTTCAGATGTTTCCTTTTATTATCCAATAACTTTATGCTCCTTAAATTTTTGCATCACTATGGAGGGATTTTAGACAACACACCACAGTTTTGTTAGAATGTCTATATGAAGTCTCAATTTTGACAAGGCATCTCTAGAAATCCAGACAGGGAATTAAATCAGATGTCATTACAGTACTGATATTTTGCATTAATGAGTAGCATTTATTACTTTATGCTTCTTTTAATTCATTTCTGCACTCCTACATGATGACAGCACAGATTTAGTGCCAGGGGCCATGATGCTACGGGTATTAATTAGATGAGATGATCCATTAAAGCTGTATCAAAACATATCCCAGAGTAGGCTTCATGTGCCAATAATGAAACCAATACAATAAATAAATATACAATATATATATATATATATATATAGGGTGGCTCAGTGGTTAAGGTGTTGGGTTACTGAATAGAAAGTTGGGGGTTCAAGCCCCAGCACCACCAAGCTGCCACTGTTGGGCCCTTGAGCAAGGCACCTAACCCTCAACTGCTCAGATGTATAAAATGAGATAAATGTACGTCACTTTGGATAAGGGTGTCTGCCAAATGCCATAAATGTAAATGTATATTTTAATACAGTCATTTTGTAATGACGACAAAGCGAACTGTTGCAATACATTGCATTGTAATAAATCAGGCTACATTAAAATAAGTAAATGTGTCATTTTCCCCTTTTACTAATGATGTGTGTATGTGTATTTCATGTAAATAAAATAAATAAATAAATTCAATAAATTAGAATCAATGCCACTCCTACTGCTGTGAGACATCCATCCCAGTTACCAGTTTGATTGTACAGATGAGAAAAACTGTCTGTTTATGCCACTGCCAGGACGACATACAGCAAGCTTCTGAATCATTTTAGACATGAGTCTGACATACTGTATGTCAAGTGCAGCACACAGGTATTGATTTAACCTGTAATTCAGACTGCACTCAAGCCAGCCATAATAGAAACTGGCGTGCACGCTATTATGCTTCCTTCTGATCAGCTTAACTTTTTTGGAAGTAAGCATGCTTCAAGGCAGTTAGGTTCCCACTTGGAACTTGAACTCAGTGAATATCAAATGGAAATATTGCAGTACTCCTCAAAAAAAGCAAAAGTCGTCTTGCCAAATGATTTGTATCAGGATATTCGAGACAAAGATGTTCTGTCTTGTGCTTCGTATTACTCTTTGGGGATTTATAAAATCCCCAATCCCCATAATTATAAAAATAGTAAATCATTCTGTTGCTCTTTTGTCTCTAGGGACGCGAGACAAGTCAGGCCATGCACTTGTAACAGTGACGACAAGAAACACCGCTTGGCTGAACCCAAACTGCAACAGTAGTGAGCTTGTGCGCATAATGGTCTACTTCTACACCATCCTCAGGTACGACTTCTGACAGAGCTGTGCTTGGTCTGTACATCCATCTTACCACAGCACCATGTCAAGGTGTATTCTTGAATAAAATGTCTTTGTTTTCATAATCTAATATTGAGAGTATGGCTGGTAATTAGTATCAGCAAGAAATCCAACTCTTAACTATGTGTATAGGCATACTGCTGTAAGGAAGTAATGATTGTAAGGTTTAAAACCTCTTTTTTTATATTGACCTTAGTGAAATATATGCCGTATAGCTCTGAGCGAGTGGTGCTTTCATAGAAATGCTGTATATTTAAATGCATTACATTAAATATAACAACAGCAAATGTTAAGTAGTAGGTGTACCTGTATAGTAATTTGTTTTTGTTGCTTCAGCAACACTTGATCAATACTTGCTCATGCCTATTTAGTCCCTATATGTTTTCCACATATGTGGACTAATATATATATATATGCATGCTTAAAATAGTGTGTGTGTTTGTGTTACAGGAAGGAAGTGCAGGCCTTAGGTTTGACTGTTCTCGTGGATGCCCGCAGGTGCTCACCTGTCCCTGCTCTCTTCAAAGCCTTCACTGTGCTACAGGTGAGAATGTAGCCCTGTAACTATCCTCCAAGAGGAAATGCCTTGTCAGGTTGCTTTTCCTATTGATATTTCCTATACCCCTCCTCCTCCTCCAGGCACCACTGAGAGTATATTACATCTGCATGCGCTTGTTTCATAAATCCTTATATAATCCTTACATTTACTATTTGGATATCTGCTGTAAAGCACTGAAATATTGATGTTATAAAACAAACACCAGTATGTATTCTGTTGAAGGTCTTTGCTGGACATTTAAACCTAAAGACTAAAGCCTAAATGGGTGCCAACCATGTTGATGAAAGTCATAAATCATATCAGGTATTGGCCTGATACTGTACTCATTTACTCATACTCATAAAAATATCTCTAATGCCAGTAAGCATGAAGCAGTAAAGCAAGCATACAGAGAATGTGCTACAAGTGAGAGCACTTCAGTTCTGCGAGCACTGAGCACACGGAAGCAACCAGCATAATCAGAGCTAAATAAAATGTTCGCTCTGATTGCTCAATACTTTAGTAAGCACTTTTTATAAACACCAAAAAAACAGGTATTCAATGCTGGTAGGACATGCATCTTGTTTTATTGAAATACTACAGCAGTAAACAACTGATTAAAGCGGTGGGGAAACCCATGAGGCTTCAACCACACTCCTCAATATCTGCTTTATACACTCTTTTAAAGTGATCGGTTCTGCTGAGTTTGAACTATGGCCAGGTGAGCAATGGAACTTCTTTGTCAGTGTAATTAGTTTGGTTGATGGTGACTCTTTGTCTTGTTTATACAGGCCCATGCTCTTGGCACTCATCATGTTTGATAAGGTGGGAATGCTTGGATAAATGAGAGGAATAAGTATATAGACTTTAGGATGTAGTACTTTGTTGCCAGATTCTCATGACTCTTCTCATGGCTAGAGTATCATAAGCCAAAACTGCTGTAGTTGCCTGGAAAATGTGTTCAAGTTATTTCAAGTTTATTCATGGAGCTTGTGCTGCTTCTTGAAAGGGTTTAGTGGATTAGCTTCACAAGTGTGATCTAAGAAATGTTGAGTAAACAGCAGTTGCGGATTGTGTAGGAATTAGTAATACTTCTGTAGGAATTAGTAATCCTCAGTGACATGACCAGATCAGGCAGGTCTTGGTACATCTATAGTGTGTCATTATAACTTTGTGTAATTGGCACAAAGTTTGTGTGTGTGTGTGTGTGCATGTACATGCTTGTATATTTAATAAAGCACTATTTCAGTATTTCAAGCCCACCACCAATTGGTGGTGATTGCTTTATTAAATATAAGTGTGATATGTGATACCTGCTATTTGAAGACATCTTTAAAGTGAAGAGCTGCGTAAGCCAACATATCTAGCTTTTTCCTCAGATTTTTTTTTTAAACCGTCAGACAAACTAAGCCATAGTTTTGTAGCCACAGTAACCATTTGTTGTGACATTAAAACACAAAAGCTGATCATTTTGACTGTGGTTGTATGGGCGCAGCTTGTTTCATTTCTCAAGTTCCTGTTTGAACTGCTGTTCAAGCTGAGAGGAGCCCAGTGGGAAGGAACATGGAACCCTGGCGTCTTTGGACTGTTGTTCAATCCAAGCCCAGCCTGGTGGAAAAGAACCAGGGACCCTGGTATTATTGATCTGTTGTTCAAGCTAAG
>JAOTRJ010000038.1:4938766-4952585 GCA_028564905.1 Leptodoras praelongus | reverse complement strand
ACTATGCAAAAGACACCCTGCTACTGTATCATCATCCTGCTTCTATTAAGGACAGACTTTTTGTACCTCATTATTTCAGTATGTTCAGCATCTGTTCCTTATCTGTGTGATCAAGGGAAATGCAAATATTTGTAGGTGCTGTTTGTTCCTGTCTTGCCCTCTCAGAAAATCTGGACAGGCCCTCACGGCAAACAACACATGTATAAATAAAATACAAGGAGCACGCTTATATCTCAAAACCTCAGATGAACATACAGAGAGCAGAGCGGTGGAATGTCACGGGGCTTAGAGGTCGTTTAGGGTTCACCGTTTTTCTGGGTTTTCATACTGGAACAGCTGTGGTTTGTGATGCACCCCCAGGTCATACAGTGCATCTCTGTATAAGCAACGTGATTGCATTTACACAGACAAAACAGACAGAATGGTTTTGGGATGGTCATGTGTATGTGTGCGTGGCAATGCTCAGCCTTTCTATTTACATTCCTGATTGACCAGCTTTGATGGTCAACAAGATACAGAACCATCCTAAAATAACAGACATAACAGACATGTGCACATCAGTCAGTACCCAAACTGATTTACAACATGCTCATCGGTCATACAGTACTCACCTCCAGCTGACAGATTGGTCATCAGTCAAACATGCTGTGGTGCCAGTTGGAGGCAACCCGATGGAGATCAAATTCTCCAGCAGCTATTTATCATACAGGTGCAGATCTATTGCCACCATGAGTTCTGCATTAGTTCTATTAGCAGTCCTTTAGTCTGGGTGGTCACATGACAAATGGTGCACCCTTAATATGTAAAGGAATGGAGATTCATAATTTATTCCTTTTAACATGCTTTAACATTCAAAAAAGACACTGCCATATTATAGAATGGTTCTTGTGATCTGGCCTGTCCAGGATAGCAAATGGTGGAAAAAGTTGAGTACAACTTGCAAACACTGGTAACTATAGGCATTAATCCAAGGTTTTTGAAGATGATGTTTTTTCATGCATGGTGTCCTAGAATCTTCAATGGAGGTATACCAGAGGTGCTAAATATAAACTGATTCATACATTTCTTTCTCTCACTGGTTTTCATAGATAGTGTAGATGTACTTTCATTTCACTTGAAATAGCAACTGTAGCTTAGAACTGATTTTACTGCCCTCTGGTGGAGTATAGGGTTCTTAAATTGGAGAACGTGCACTGTGTTGTATGCCGTGTCCACACATACCTAAGACTAGTGAGACATGGACACGGGCCCGAGACAGTCTATTTATAGAGAGATCTCTGAAGTCAGTCCAGTACACGATCAATTGCTGGTTGAAACATTACACGGGGCTTACAAACCGTACAACCCGCCACTTCCTCCAAACACGACTGGGCCAAATATGAATACTGTACATTTATTCATTTGGCAGATGCTTGTATCCAAAGTGGTACAGCTTAGCCATATCGAGATTTGAACTCATAACCTTGTGTCTAGTAGTCCAGATCCATAACCACTGAGCCAACGCTGCCATGAATGCTTCAGTGCCTTATGCTATTGATTTACATTTTGATGAAGTCAGGCTGTGATTTTATTTATTTTTTTGGACTGCCGTTATCAAGAAATCAAGACACAGGGTCCAATAACTCTTGGAGAAATTCCAAGTGCTATGCATATAGTGTCCACTCTTCAGGGAAAAACACATTCTTGGCATGACTTGAACCTGAGATCAGAGATTGGCTGCCATCCGAAAAGCTTTTCCCTGCCTTTCCTCTCTTTTGTCTTTTCCTTTATTTTTTAGGAAATAATAATGGAGATTTCTTTCAAGTGTTAAAATGTCCCCTCGACCTTCTTACACTGCAGGAGTGTCATTTATGCATGCATACAAAAGCATAGAGCTGTTCTCTTATTCCATCTCTCTCTCTCTCTCTCTCTGTCTGTCTCGCTCTCTTTCTTTTGTGAAGTGCTGAATACTGCTTCTTTCAGAGGTACCTCCTTCAAGCTTTCTAATTCAGCTCTCACCAATCAAACACTCCCACCACATACACACACATCCACTCGCTATTCACACTTCAAAGGGCCTTAAACCCTCTCAACCATGATGTCATCTTCAGCCTGTCTGTGGCATTAAAGCATCAAAATGGCCTGATCAGAGCCAGTGAATTGCTGCATTGATATAAAGTGTTTAATTTGAGTTGTATGTGTTGGATCAGGGAAGCAGCGAAAAACAGTTTGCCTCTAGGCTGTGACCTCTTTGTGCTCCTATGGAGCCTTTTGGTGGCTTTGTCACTGTGAGCAGTTGGTGATTTTTTTTTTTTTTTTTTTTTCCTCACAGTTCTCTTTGCCATACGTTTTCAGGAAGAGGATGAAATGTGGAAACGATGGCATTTCACATTATATGGTGTTAGACTGATTTTTAGAATGAATTATAATCATCTCCGAGCCAGAGAGATTAGGGTTAAGGTGTTATGTCTATGTTTATGATAATGTCTCAGAGTGATAAATCATGGCTATTAAATTGTTTTACTTGCTTGTTTGGAAGTTCACAAGGAGCAGCAGGGTATACTCTTAGCTAAAACAAATTATTTCCATTTAGTTTGAATTGCACTGATCAGCTATGCCCCCCTTCACACCCCACACAGATGCACTGTGTACTTTGTGTCAGCCTTTAGCAATCAGTATAGTTACTTTGAACTGCCTGATGACTTTAGCATCTCATCCCAAGGATCTCCAAACACTGGTATGTGGCTATTACTTCACCATAAACCCCCATAACACACACACACACACACACACACACACACACACAGTCCAAAGGGTACAAGGTAAGAGAGAAGAGAGAAAGCAACACTGCACTGGAATAATATAGAAGAATATCAGAGCATCCCTGTGTCAGCTCAGATGGACCGATTTCTCCTGAAAAGGGAGATTGTGGGGAAAAAACAATTCCCAAGACAAGAACATTTATATAACATCACCTAGCAGCCATAGCAGCCCTGCACAGGAGAAAGAGGGTTCTGTGGGTACATGCATAGAGAGATTAAAAAGGGGTGAAGGACCCGTTTTCCTCCTCCTCCTTAAGGAATCTGTCAGAGCTACCCCATGTCAAAGGGTCAGGGCCATGAGCAAGTGTTTGATCATTGTGAGTCCTCCCTTAATTCTCAACACAAGCAGAGTGTTGTGCCTGTTTAAAACAGTAGTGATAATGAACAAGGGAGTGTGTAAGCGCTAGGTGCTAGAAAAGTAATTAAGGGAAGCTGTACAAAAGTGCTATTTCACAGTCCTAAACCCATTAGCTCTCCTGCTGATGTGCTAAAGCTGTACTGTCCAGACCTCCCAGCTCGTCCATAAATACCCCTTTAGTTTACATGAAAATGGTGTGGAGAATCTTTTGCTTTTTCTTCTCCATTTTCTGTTTCACACACATTCATTCTCAACCACCTTCAGCTAAATCATTCAGATGGCCAGGGCCCCATATTTGTGGTGAGAAGGTATAAAAATGTGCCATGTGCAGATATATTTATTTATTTATTTATGACCATTCAAATCAGTTACAACGGTTGTGGAAAGGCTTAAGGTCACAATGCATATCAAATGGTGTGCTTGGGTTATATTATAAAGTTATGCCTGCACTGGTGGATCAGTGCTGCAGTATTATTTAATATCGTATTGCAAAGCTCCACACATCACCACAGTTGCTGTCAGTTCTGACCATGAAAATAGCAACTGAGTGCAAACAGGAAGAGTGAGGCTTTTATTTTATTCTAGAGTGTTTATTCTATAATGGCTGATGTTTCTCTGTGTCTGCCAGGCATACGGATGGGCTTTGGAAGGCATGAGGCACTTGGCTTGTGTGAGCATGGAGGATTGTAGCGCGCCCGAGAAGTGCCAGGGCGTGATGGCTTGCCTAGAGAACTACCGCAGCCAGCATGTCCCAATCCCCGATGCACACTTCCAGGAGATGAAGGACCTTGCTGTGGAGTTAAAGAGCGACCAGGGACTCAAACAATGGAAATTCGCCTGGTCAAAGTGCCAAGAAACCAAACAGATGTTTGAGAAAAAGTTGGAGACAGCACTGCGTGCCCGTAACTCCGGCTCAGGTGCCAACAACCCCCGTGGGCCCCAGGAGCGGACCAGCAGCCTTTCGTTCTCCTGCAGGAAAGCCTTCAGCAGCGGCTGGGTACGTAACAAACTCCCGTCCATGCCCTGCAGCCCAGCAGGCACTCCTTTGGATGCCCATGATTCCCTGAGGACTCCAACAGGAAGTCCCTGTCACACAGAGAACCGGATTCCACACAGCACTCCCCTTAACTCGCACAGACTCAGCCGTAGCACATCTTCAGATGAGTCTTACGCAGCATACTCATCATCATCATGCTCTGCCAGCCCTGCGCTGTCCTCGCTAGGAGACACAAAGCGAAAGGTTCTGAGGAAAACCCAGAGTTTCGATGCTGCTGGAAGTGAGGTGGGCACACGGTACGGTACGTGCCAGAGGACGCTAAGTGAGCCGGCACGCAGGGGCCATATGGGCGTGTTCATAAAAGGGCTGGAGGTGAGCAGTACAGAGGGGACTGATCGGCTCTACAACTCAAGGCTGGCGCAAGCACACAACTGGGCTTCACAGGATACACACCATACAGGGAGCCCTATTCCAGAGGCACGCGCCAAGGGCAGGTAGGAACATACACACACTCAGGTTAGGGACTGAGCTTAGGGACCACACCCAAATGAAGAGAAAGGGTCTAAGCACTTGTATCACTCCAGTAAAGGTAGTTTCATTTTCAACATTAGTCTTTCATCTAAATAGATTCATTTCTATTGTTAAATGGTTTAAATACTTTTAAAAGAATACTTGAATAGGGTCTGAAAAAGCTGTACAAGCATCTAGCAGTATCACTGTTCCTGACCATTATCCTGATTGCAGAAATAATAAGAACCTATAGTAAGAAGTAGCAAAGCTTACCCATTTCAATTCTGACTAAACAACACACGCATGCAAATATTTTAGTGCCAGAAAATATTCAGACCCAAACAAACCAATTTTTGTTGAGCCTTATACAGTAAAGGCATATTTGAGAAATATTCACATACCAGCCATATCTGATGGAAAGTACAGATTGCTGCTAGACCTGTAAAATGCCTTCAAGTCTAAATATTTATACTACCTCCCATATTGTACTGTGGTCTTGCTGGTCTTAGTCTCTTGCCCAGGGACCCCCAGCGTGCACACATTTAATATCACGGCCCTGTTTCAGGCTGTAGTCATGTGTGTACGTGCTTTACTCTCGTGTAAGGAACTCTGTGTGTAGCTGTGTGAAACTTGCTTCTCGGACTCATAAACCTCCTCTATTAGTCAGAGATGTCTTTTCCACATTGGGGCCCCCTGCTTCTCCATTAATCCTCATGAGACAAAAAGCCCCAAGCCCCTGATGACTCTCCCAGATGAGAGCTGCGCAGGGGGACTTTGAAGCAGCTTTACTGCATGCACTTCACACACCACAGCCATTTATTAACGCAGAGGAGAAGGAATGAGGTTCTCTGTGTGTGTGGCTAGTGAAGGGAATATTAAACTATTTAAAATTATATTAAAATCACATTGAAATGTTTTGTAATTTGGTGATACAAGTGCTGATTTGTGCACGTTTTTTCACTTTTGTGAATAATATTAATAAAACTCACACCTACGTCTGGGCACAGTTTAGCTTCAAAATAAAGCCTTAATGAAAACTTTCTCACGGTTTCATGTTGACACGTTTTGTTAAATTCTTTTGCATGGATGAGTGAATACTGCACCACTAACGAATCTCCGCCCCTCTCACTTTCTCCTGCTCTCTTTCTCTCAGTAAACTGCGGCACATTGTGGACGAAATGGTGACGACAGAGCGTGAATATGTGCGCTCCTTGCGTTATATCATCGATCACTACTTCCCCGAGATGGAGCGTCCTGACCTGCCCCAGGACCTGCGGGGAAAGCGTAGCGTCATCTTTGGTAACCTGGAGAAGCTGGTGGACTTCCACAGTCAGTACTTCCTTAAAGAGCTGGAGAGCTGCTGTAATCATCCACTCCGTGTCAGCCACTGCTTCCTGCGCCACGTAAGAACATCCGCAGATAGCAACACTTTGGTTTCCTGCTGTCTGTTTCATTGTGGATAGAAAAAGATGAATATTACTCTAGATCAGTCCCCATTCATGTTTACTCTGAAACAGACTTCCCAGAACTGTGAGAAGCCAAATCTATTAGTAAATTAGTCTGTTAATGAGGATTCACCATAAAAAGGAGTTTTAGTACTAAATGAGGCTGTCTGAACAAACTCCCCATACAAACAGCATCAGCTCTGCATGTATAAAAAGAACTTGTTCCAGTCTACTCAATATTAAATATAAAAATAATATAAAATACAGTAATTATGTAATTAGAAATGCTGGCTTGGTGTACTACACCACTGATTCTGTTCCTTTATTCTCCTTTCGGTTTAAATTTGCAGCAAGACCAGTTTGGATTGTACGCGCTGTACAGCAAGAATAAGCCCAAGTCAGATTCACTGCTAGCCAGCCATGGAAACAGCTTCTTCAGGGTGAGTGACTACACAATAATCAACGTCCCACAGTAAATGAGCATGATGGAGTCTGTTGACTTACAGATCATTTCACTGAGAAACGAAATTTAAAAACGTGTTTACTGAAAACTCAGTGATGGTGCATGTCTAATGGCAGTTGATGCGGCAGTCAGTATGCATTTATGCTAAACACATTTTTTTTGTTTGAAATCTCTGTAATGTATCAGTTCAGAGATGCAACCTATATGATCCTGATGATCCCAAACACGCAGATCCAACTGTGCTTTCTGAGTGGGAGCGATGATCTACTCTTTCCTCTGTCTATCACGGCAACACCAGCCAAATGCAGGAGACTGTGAACTTGTGTATGTGGAAGAGAGCAGATAGTGCTTTTCTCAGCTTTGGCACTATATGAGCAGAGGTTTGAAAAAAGCAGTTATAGCTGGCTTCACGTGTCTCTGAGAAAGCACATGCTAGACTTCATAATGGGTAGGAATTGAAAGGTGACCAAATTAGGACCAAATGGTAACGCTGTAGTTTGAGTTTCTTACTTGCACCTAATCGCTCATGGATGTACTATAAAGTTTTGAAAAAATACATAAGAACAACTTTGGAGATGTAAGATTAAAAAAAGGTAGGTTATTCTTTTAAAAGAATCCACAACAACTATGATGCCACGTGATGATGTCCTTTTTATTTGTGTATGGAGCATTTGAAGCATTCAGTTTTCTGCCCCTTCGTGTCCTTGTTTCACTCTCACCATCTGTTTCTTTTTCCAGCATAAACAACTAGAGCTGGAGGATAAGATGGACTTGGCCTCATACCTGCTGAAGCCCATCCAGCGAATGAGTAAATATGCTCTGCTGCTCAAGGATCTGATTAAGGAGGTGAGTGAGGCTCAGGAGCAGGAGCTCTCCTATCTGCGTGCCGCTGCTGAGATGGTCAAGTTCCAGCTGCGCCATGGCAACGACCTGCTGGCTATGGATGCCATCCGCGACTGTGATGTGAGTCATATGTACATGCCACACACATCCAAGTCACTACTCCCTAAATACTGTGTCTGTACATTATACATGTTGCCATAATGAAATTTATTATGAGCTTTACAAAGTTAACATGTTATCCTGAGGTTTAGGAATATCTGCTTTTCTGTGTCTCAGGTGAACCTGAAGGAGCAGGGCCAGCTAGTCCGGCAGGATGAGTTTACCATCTGGTACGGGAGGAAAAAGTGCCAGAGACACGTGTTCCTGTTTGAGGACCTGGTGCTGTTCAGCAAACCCAAACGCATCGAAGGAGGCCTGGACGTCTACATATACAAGCACTCCTTTAAGGTAAATCATATATGTACCCCTCAAAGTGGCCAAAGAAGCTGCTAAAATAGTATATGAAAATCTTTACCTTCATTGAAAGATGCAAGAATCCACACATACGCTATTTGGATATGACCTCTTATCCTTCGGCTGTTTGAAATGGTTAACTGGATAGCTGATTGGATAGCTGCTAGTAATTTAGCTCAGGTAAACACCAGTAGTGTTTCAGTACCACAGTCTTTATTATTTTATAGACTGCTGACGTTGGGATGACCGAGACGTCTGGTGAGAATGGGCTGCGCTTTGAGATCTGGTTTCGCAGGAGAACATCAAAGAACCAGACGTACATCCTCCAGGCTGCTACTGCTGACATTAAACAAGCATGGACCTCAGACATCGCCCGCATACTGTGGCAACAGGCCACACGCAACAAAGGTGTGTGTTGCACTTCCATGTAGTGTCTGGAAATGAAATGTTTAGATGATGGTGTGTTAAAAGTCTCTTTTTCCCAGCACCTCAGCAGGTTTAGTAATAATAGATTCTTTATTTGTATCTGCACTCGCCCCAGGCCTATAGAAACAGGCTTTTCAAAAGACTCATTTGAATCCAACTTGTATTGTTTTATGGAAATCTGACATAGCATCACTGAGTGAGAAGAAAATGTAAATCAGTCATGCCTTTGAAAATAGCTCAGGTTTTCACACTCTGGCATAGCTCACGTGTGTGTGTGTGATTATGTAGATATATTACTGAGTCATGAAAGGCAGTGTGCTGAACTGGTATTTATCACATTTGCTGTCCAAGTTTCTAAATCTCTGTGGTAGAGTGATTTGATTTGGTGTGCGTGTGTGTAGAAATCCGTATGCAGGAGATGGTGTCTATGGGAGTGGGCAATAAGCCGTTTTTGGATATTAAACCCAGTGATGCTGCTATCAACGATCGGGCCATTGATTACATCATGAAGGGCAGAGGTAGGACCAGATCTCAGCAACTTACCTAGCTCAACCAAAGTTGTAGCATTAGATGCTTAAGCATAAATTATCTTGGTTCAACAGCATGTTTTACGCTTTTGTTCTCTCTCTCTCTCCTGCTACAGGAGCCAGGACAAGGGCGTCTATCGCTGTCTCTCTGTTTGACCACTCCAATCCGTTTAAGAGAGCCGCTGTGAGTGCACCAGTTAACGGAACCCCAGGGCCAGGTGGACCCCCCTCTTCCACACTACTGGGGCCGCTCAACCTTCACATGTACAGCAGCCAGACTCTGCTAGCAGGGGAGAGACCCCTAATCAGTCCCTGCATTGAGGAGGATGAGCTTGAGCACGAAACCAGCAGTCAGCCTTCTATGAGTACGTCCTTTAATTCACAGCTTCTCAAACATGCAGCACCTTTTCAGGGTAACAGTATTTCCACCTTACAATCAGAGCACAGATTCAGTTTTAAGATGAGAAAATGGTAAATACATATTATAAAATATATATAAAATATAAAATATTATAAAATATTAGTATTTATAATTAAGCTGCTAGAGCCTTATATTCCTGAACTTTCCATTCTCCCTCCATTCTTAACAACATATCACAGTTAGATTAATATTAACATTAGTTACACTCGCTTTCTAGTTACTGAGTTATAAATTTGATTCAATTCAATTTTATTTATGTAGGGCTTTTAACAAGGGACGTCACTAAGCAGCTTTGCAGAAACATATAACCTTTTGTAATGTGATAAAAAAAAAAAAAACAGTAGAGTCAGGGACCCTCTGGATGCATACTATATGGCCATAAATGTGTACACCTGACCGTCTCACCCACATGTGGGCCTTCCTCAAACTGCTCCTACGAAGTTAAAAGCACACAATTGTATTGCACTGATTTCCCTTCACTGGAACTACAAGGCCCACACCTGTTCCAGCTTGACAGAGCCCCTGTGCACAGCGTGAGCTCCATGAAGGCATAGTGTGCTGAGGTTGGGGTAGAAGAACTTGAGTGGCCTGTACAGAGCCCTGACCTCAACCCCACTGATCACCTTTGGGATGAATTAGAATGCCAGCTGCACTCCGGGTCTCCTCACCCAACCATTGCCTGACCTCACTAATGCGGAATGAATGCGCACAAATCCCCACAGCCATGCTCCAAATCTACAGGAAAGCTTTTCCAGAAGAAGAGGACAAAATCTGAAATGGAATGCTCAGCATGCACATTTTGTCTGTGAGGGTCAGTTGTCCAAACTTTGGCTACATAGTGTTTTCACAGACCCAGTTTTGAGACAATCTGTTGGTATAGCAAAATCAGACCCACTGTGTTTATTTAAATGGGCATGGGTAGATTCATTCTTTTTCCTTATTATTGTATTAATTAAAGTGTAAAAGGGTGTTTACTTCACAGACTCTTTATGAGTCTATCATTTACTTCCCAGAAACACATGACACAAATGTCATAGATCCGTCAATCAGCAGCAAGTAGACAGAGGAGATGCAGACAAGCAGATGCGTATGGGTTACAATTGTCAGTATATTTATGGAACATCATGCTGTGTTACTGTGCTGCTCTGTTTTCACTAGCACTACATATCCTGCAAATATACTCCGTTAAAGAAACAGCACTGGCATATGTCTAAGCCTTTTCATTTTTTTTACAAAGTAAGCAGAGCTCAAGTTATTCTGTATAATCTTTATACATTACAAGAAGACGATGGTTTCTGGTTTGTGTCTGGCTTCTTTCAAAGTTTCATCTTTGGATCTAAATCTGGATTACCGCCCAGCTGCTTTGTAGCATGTCTTATTTGTATATGTTGTACAGATAAAAGTGAATTGTAAAATGACATACATTTGTTTGTGTCTAGCTACAGAGAGTTCAGGATCGTCTTCACACTGTCTGTCAGGCAGTGGCTCGAGTGGTTCCGACAGCGGCTGTGTGTCCAGTCACCTCCCTGAGGCCTTGTCTGAGGAGCCCGGCTCGCCATGCGACTCGTCCTGCTTCACCTCCGAGCACAAACCCAGCTTCAACAGCCAGTATATTTCAGCGGTCAGTATGTGTTATGTATTCTGTTTAAGACTTGGCATGCAGTCTAATCATTCCAGGCCCTCCACAAAGACCATGAAAAATATGTACTTCTACTGTTTCTCAGAGCAAACTGTTAAAGCATGCGTTAAGCTGAACAGAAAGTATTTCGATATCAAACAAAGTGAACCTAGTTTTCCCGTGCTGCTAGACAGTGGAAGTACACGTTCTCATTGTTCTGCTGGATGAATGTTTTTCTGCACATAATAAGCCCCTGCAGCGGTGGTTTGTTTGAAGTGGCACCTCTGCGTCTCCCCTTTTTAAAAACAACCCAGTAAACACAGACATCAAGAGAATGCTAAGTAATGATGTCTGCTATCAGGCGGTCTGTCTCTTAACTGCGCAGAACTGTTCTAACTTGCATACACTGTGCATAAGTATAAACTTTGATGCTCCTGTAAGCAATATTAGCATGTAGACAAAGGCACAGTTAACAGTACAGCACAGCCAGGTATGATCGAGACATTAATGCTACAGGAATAAGAAATCATGGAAAATATAGAACAAAATAAGCAAGCTGCATTGAAGCCATACAAGTTTTCAAGCCAGTTTAAATCTCTCAGATCTGTCTAGAGCTGAAAAACCGTCAGAAACCATTAGCAATAGTGGAGGCTGGCATTCATCCAGACGTTCTGGTTTCATATCCGTATATCATACCATTAACTCGCATTATAATCCCAGGCTTATAACCTAACCCATTAAACTGGCATTTTGCTTCATGTTTATTATAACATGCTGTCTGTGCACACTTCCATACAAACATTTCCTCCTGACTGGTTCATCCAGTTACTGTGTACATTTCATTTCTGATTACTCAGTACGCCAGTAAGACAGCATCTATTTTAGAATCAGATGTAAAGTGATATTAGCTAAAACATTCATGGGAAAAATGCTTTATTTCCAGAAAAATTTCTTTTCAACCAATATTTGATTTCAAATCTAATCCTAAAATAAGCATTAGTTTATGGAACAAACACTAAAACTAGCCTGTATCCCTGTAATAATAACCCGTCCATGTCTCCTTCACCCCTACAGAAAGGTGCTCAGGTTCTAGGTCCCTCCACTATAGTATGAGCGCTCTGTATAACCCCAGCTGCTAATGTAAGTCCTGCTTCTGCTCTCATGTGACTCCATCAAACACAACACACACACACACACATAACTACCACCTACCGCCTCATCAGCTAAAGTCATATGGAACATTTTATACCAGACCTGCATTGTGCATACTGTATAATCCTGTCATGTTGCGTCACAGGTTTAATGTCTGGCTGCCCCTCTACAAGACTACGTTGTCACCCTAGACAGAAGAGGACACGTGCATGTATTTATTGTTTCACCCAACCTCCAGCAAACCTCATCTCATCACACAGACTTCTGCTGGCAAATAGCACTGTTTTTTTTTTTTTTAAGCCACTTGAGAGCTGAAATAGCTTAAATATAACTTTTTTTTTAAGAAAGTTGATTTAAATGTTGTATTTATCATTTTGGTTTTTTAGGTCCTGGTACAGTAGTTTTCTGTGCTCTTATCAGTAACTGTAAATAGTTGTTTTAGTTTAACACAGTTGTGAACTGTTTGTAAATTCTTTTATTTTTTCTCATATGTCTGTTGACCACTTTGCTGTAGACTGCAAAATAATTGGTTCTGAAATACAGTAGCTCAGTACCAGAAGGTAGAGTTACACCTGACCACACCTGTCGGGTACGACGACGCTCCTCTGATATTTCAGAAGCAGTGGGTTCTTCTCTTTTACCCGTCACCTGATGACTGTGTACTGTTCGGTTTTTTTTTTTCGCTTATTTTTGTCAGGATTCGCTCTGCTGACTTGTGGCCAGTCATTTGGATTTGGAGCTGGTCTTCCAGCTGCTCCAGCTTTGGATGGTCAGACCTGTTCCAGGATTGGCATTCATGCACAGCAGCCAGCATGTCAAGGAACTCACTGACCCTGGGTCAGTCAAAGCCAGGCAGGCTGCTCAGTCGGCGCTGGTCACTGCTCGACCTTGATGTTAAGGAGGGAATTCATTTCATTTGTCTCGTCATTGGCTTTAAATAAAACCGCAAAAACAGACAAATAAAACTGTACATTGACTGTAAATATTGGCACCTGTGGTGCAAGTAAATGTAGCATGTAGGAGTGAGACTGTGATAACTTTGTACATGAATGCATTAGACAGCCAAACAGGGAATCACTAAAGTGCCATTCATATCAACTATGAAATTCACACTTCAAAAAAAAGAGGTGTTGAATTTCTGCTTACAGCTGGAGAATAAATGTCACTCTAAAGTGTCATATTTCCAAAAGCTTCACACGTATTTAATAAAACATGATTGGTTTATATCCACAATGAACGCGAGTTTCATTTCATACCTCTCTATTTTCATCTATTGAATGTTGCTATTGAATACAACCTCTGGCAACAATTATTATCTCCATGCTGGGGTATGTTCAATTGTTTAATTTTGTAGAAAAGAATAAAGCACAGTGACATGCCACATGACTTCTTTTCTCAAAAATCCAACCTTCAGGCATGAAGAAAAAAAATAAAAAGAAAGAAATATAATTGTTGTAGTCAGACACGATTGCCTTTTTTTTGGATCATGTAGAGGAAAAAAATATGGAATCTGTTCTGAGGAAAATATTATGGAATAACTGTAATTTGCGGTTCTAAAACAAACACCTGCCTCAGATTCAATCTGTTAATTAGCTAGTCTTCAGTTGGAGTTGGAGAGCTGTTGCACAAAGCCGATTGACATGAATCATGGCTCCAACACGAGAGATGTCAGTTGAAACAAAGGAGAGCTTCAAGAAGGTAAATCATCACGAAATGTTACAAAAGATGCTGGACCAAGTACAAACAAAATGGGAAGGTTGTAAAAGGGAAGCATACTGGTAGACCAAGGAAGACATCAAAGCATC
>JAOTRJ010000038.1:4753912-4766101 GCA_028564905.1 Leptodoras praelongus | reverse complement strand
TGTGTGTCTGTTAATCGGTACACTTCTGTTCTTGGTGCCGTTAGGAGGTTGCTGTATAGGATGGGCGTTTTCGATACTGCCAAATTGTTCCAGCGTGGTTAAGTTGGTCTGCCGTAACTACGGGTGATCTAACAGTTTTCACGGTAAAAGGGAGATTCGGAATTTCATTTGCGTCTACGGTCGTTCTCTTCTTCAAAAACTGGCCAAACGGGCTGCGGGTCAAACGCTATCTTAAAGGCGTCTGCTTTCCTTTGGTATAAGCACAAATACAAAACAAGTAAGTTGCTTGGCAACACGTCCGTGCAGAGGTACGGTTTTGGTGTGGAAAATCCGTGCTGTTATCACAAACATCAGCACAGTTCCGACCAATCAGATTGAGAATGAACTGTTGTATATTGTGTGATGTAAATATTGTGTACATTATCACACGGAATGAACAAATTGCTGTGGTATCTCTTGTCAGTAATGATGCAAAGAAGTTGAGGTAAAGAATCTCTGCTGACACCGTCTTCTTCTTTATAAAGGAATTTATTAATACAAACATCACATAATAACAGAATCAGACAAATATCGTTTACAAGCCCCGGGAGCGCTTGGAGGTGCGTAGAATCCAGATTTACACTCTGAAAAATACGGGGTGGACGTTGGGTTTCTTATAGGCTGTGAAAAGGACTTGGAACGCCCTTGATGTATAGATTCTCCTTTGTTGAATATCACAACCATATGGACCTTACATTTGAGTAACCAAGATGCCCCAATCTCAGACCAGAGAGCCTTTTCTCCATCTAACCCAAAGAGCCTACAGGACCTTCTGTGTATTTTCTAAAGAGCACTGAAGCTCAGATAATACATTACACAAAAGGTCTGGGTGTCTTCTCATTAAAAGTCATCGGCTGACTGCAAACTGTGATCTGTGACAACATCTTCCTGTGTCTTTAATAGAGAGGATGAACGAGGCTCCCTGAGCATGCATCTCTAGATGAGAACGGTCATTAAAAAAGAGTACGGTGTCCTGGATTGCACCCACACAAAGCTATTTGGGGGCGTGGGGCAGAGAAGTGGTATACAGAAGACCTGTCTTGTGTGTGTGTGGGTGCAAGCACTGATTACAACCTGATTAAAGGCGGACAGCCGAGAGGCATAGATGTCCACACCTGGAATTACGAATGCATCTCGCGTGACTACAAGTGTTTGGATTTCATGTATCATTCCACCGCAGGAGGAAGTGCATTGGGCACATTTATAACGTAGCCTTGAATGAAGCTTTACATTACAAAAAGCAGTGGTTTTAGTTTCTGCCTTTTTAGACCCCCACAGAATGGCAGGTATGTGCACTAGTGCAGTGGATGGTTATAATCATTGGATAGTGGAGTGTTGTTGTTGTTATTAGGTCTGTCTGATTTCCAAACGGTGTTACAGTGATGTCCAGCGGGGGCCATGATGCCGTCAGGCAGGTGGTGCATCAGGACGCGTTTGCGTTCAGACTACAAATGTGATGTGGCCTTATGCATCCAAGACCACCAACAAATAGTGGTCACATTACATTTCACCCTGTTCACACTTGCTCCTTGCACTGTCCACTTTAGGGATGGTAAGTTTCACATTTTGCATCAGTCAAATGTGCGCTGGATACAACGTGAACTTGGGTTGCATCATTCTAATATTGTTGCATTGCTAAAATCCTTTCATTTATATATCATTATTAGTAAGTGGCCCTATGCCTTAAAAGCGAGAAACCTTAAGAGGAACCAGACTCAAAAGGGAACCCATCGATTCCTTCTGTCTTAAACACGCTCTCTTATCCTCCTTGTTATCAGTGGCCAATTCTCAACAAGTCTCTCAGCCAGTTCTCATGCAAGTTAGAGATGTGTCCTGTGCCATATTGAAGTGCATAGCACTAAACTATTTCCAATGGTTCATGTTGCATTGAATCGAATTGCATTGATATCACTCGTATCACATCACTGTAATATCTGAGATGTATCGCATCGGTCTCAGTGATGGACACGCACCTTCATAATCCACTTACAGTCGTCTCATCAAGGTCACATGATATCACACTAATATTTAATGCCCAGGCTTGGTGATATTGTTCTGCATGCTCATATGAAGGTTCCCTTCATGCTGTCTGTTAAAGATATCTTTTAATTGCCATAACATCTTAAGCTAAGCATGACTAGTTCATTGCTAGCAGGATATGGCACCAACCAGAATAAACACAGCTAATTAAAATGGTCCAGTAACGCCACTCATTGCTTACATCCTAAATTGGTTGCTCATTTCAGTATTGGAATTGGTGTCGAGTCCCAAAAAGTACTTGTATTCAGTTTAAT
This sequence comes from Leptodoras praelongus, assembly GCA_028564905.1. Taxonomy (NCBI): domain Eukaryota; kingdom Metazoa; phylum Chordata; class Actinopteri; order Siluriformes; family Doradidae; genus Leptodoras; species Leptodoras praelongus. Next base: position 4,763,768 of record JAOTRJ010000038.1, on the reverse strand, counting down.
AATAATGTAATTTGTGCTGCTTTTGTCTTCTCGTCAGATCTGAAGCTTCACCTGCAGAGCACAGATTATGGGAGCTTTTTGGCCAATGAAGCGTCTCCTCTCACCGTGTCAGTCATCGATGACAAGCTGAAAGAGAAGATGGTCGTGGAGTTCCGCCACATGAGGAACCAGTCATATGAGCCTTTGGCCAGCTTCATGGATTTCATCACGTAAATAATTCACAGCATTAGTTATTGAAATTAGCTGAGTAACTGTTACAAGCTAATAGTTTAATCAGGATGGTTGGTTGTTATTAGACCAATCTTTGACTTATTTAGATGAGGAGGAGTTTACATTTAAATGCTCATTCATCACCAGTGCGACATCACTAATTTCCAGACCTTTTCTTGTTGTAAATATGGCAATTCTGTGTCATGAGGAAGCATTTAAAGGCTGTATACATAAAGAACAACTCTATTCTGTGTGCTGCTCTTGTTATTGCAGGTACAGCTACATGATTGATAACGTCATCCTCCTGATCACGGGCACGCTGCACCAGAGGGCTATCTCAGAGCTGGTGCCTAAATGCCACCCACTGGGCAGCTTCGAGCAGATGGAGGCCGTCAACATTGCCCAGACCCCTGCTGAGCTCTACAACGCCATCCTGGTCGATACACCACTGGGTGAGAAATTAACTTGATAGTTCGGGCCAAGTGGCTTAGCCGTTATAGGGCTCTATAATTATTTTCCTTACATTGTGTTTCAGTTGTTTGGAAACTGTTATAGGTTTTGTATCTGCAATATTGAATTTACTATTTTAATGAACACTGATAAATGTAGCGATCCAGAACCAATTAATTAAACAAATTTAATTAAACCAGAATCATTTCAGTGTGGGCATTTTAGGTCACAATGTTCATTCATTTTGGCCAATCAGTGTGTTCCCTAATTAACAATTTTATTATTCATGTCTAACTGTACCTAAGTGAAATACATGCAGTCGTTCAGAGTCAGTTCAAATTGAATCCCGTTCCAGATTAATTTGTTGGTTTGCTCATCGGCTGATCTTTTGTTTGGCTCATTTAGAGTAATAACTCATAGCAGCGTATTCCAGTGTCCAATTGTGTTTTAATAGAAAAGCATATAGCCCCACTTACTGTGTGTGAAATTTCGTTATGCTTAGCTTTGACTAAGTGGCTAGAACCAATCCATGGCACTGTCTGAGTGAACTAGGTGCCTATTGACATTCAACATTTTGTACTGAATCACCTCCTCATCTGTCTTGTTTCAGCTGCTTTCTTCCAGGATTGCATCTCGGAGCAGGATCTTGATGAGATGAACATAGAGATCATCCGTAACACCCTGTACAAGGTGAAAATCACAGCTCACTTCCCAAGGAGGGTCTTTAAATGTGATGCATATGCATGAAATCAAGGCAACGATTTTTCTTTTGTGCTTTTCCAGGCTTATCTTGAGGCCTTTTATAAGTTCTGCACCAATCTAGGTGGGACCACAGCGGACACAATGTGCCCTATTCTGGAAGTGAGTAAGCATTTGTTACAGAGCATGTTAACCCTTGTGTTGTCTTAAGGATCAGAAGTGACCTGCAACTATGTACGCAGAAATGATCTTTTTTTTTTTTTTTCAACTTGAAAGTGACTCAACGTTTAGAAAAAGTGAAACGTTTCCTTTTTCAGTATATATTTATATAAAAGCTGTGCACCGCTGGGTCAGAGTTTTGACCCAGCAGTTATAAAATCACTTAGTCACCACTTTATTTGCTACTGATTTGAAATTTCTTCCACATCTTCAGACAAAATCAACATTTCTTGAAAGCATTGTTTATGAATGGGCAATGCAGTCAGAGGCTATAAAGGTGCTGCCATGTGTCCAATGATTAGATGCAATCTTTCTGCACGGTTACAAAGGAAAAACCCAGATATCCACTAAGTTTATAATGAGTAACAAATTGTTTCTTCATGCAAAATAGATTAGGGATTCAAAATTCATTTAAGATGCTTTATTTTTAGGGGTTTAGTGTAGACAAGTCGAACCTTAGGGCAAAAGGGAGAGTACTGAATGTTTAGTTAATACCCGTCAGACGGTGTTGATTTATTTTCTGTAACAGCAGCTCTGACTCTTGTGCCAGCTGCAGGCAAATTTCACGGTTTATTTGTGTTTGTTTTAATGTTGTAATTTCTATAGTAACAACTTGCACAGGAACATGTGTGCGGAATTTCACAGAAAATGGGTCCTTGTTGATTGAGAGCATTTTTTTTTAACCCCTCCCATTGTCAGTGCTTTGTAATAGTAAGAGCTAAATCTATAATTTTCAGTTCTCTGCCACAGGAAAGTTTTCATTACAGAGCTATTGTGGTTTCTGTGTAATGAGACAAGCTGTATTTTCAAGAAAAATTTTGCTTATCTTCCAGAAAGTAAAGAGAGGCTGGTGAGAGAATGAGCGATGATAGCTATAGGCAATAACAGGAATTAACTTGCTTAAACCGAGATTTCACAACAAAAACTGAATTGACGTGATGTTTTTAATAATTTTAACGTTTATGTTGGCAACACAGGCAATATAAATATATAACAGAATTGAAGAATGATATTTGTCCCTCAGTCCATTACTCTGTTCTGCTAGAACGATGCTGCTTTACCACTGCATGTATTCTAAGTGAGTTTTTCCGTTCAGTTTGAAGCAGACCGGAGGGCCTTCATAATCACCATCAACTCATTTGGGACAGAGTTGTCTAAAGAGGACCGGGCTAAACTCTTCCCTCATTGTGGAAAGCTTTACCCAGAAGGCCTAGCACAGCTGGCACGGGCTGACGACTACGAGCAGGTCAAAGCTGTTGCTGACTACTACCCTGTAAGTTCTCACAGCCTCTTAAGGCTCAAATGTAGGGTATAGACAGTGATTCATTTGAACTTTCTTGATATATCAGTACATCAGTACATAATACAACCCCATTATGTAGATGACAAGATATTTAATGTTCAGTTGGATAAGCATTATTGTTTTTTTTGCAAATACCTGCAACATGTTCCAAAACAGTTGGGACAGGGACCGTGCAGAATGTGGCTTGGCATTGTCTTGCTGAAATAAGCAGGGACGTCCCTGACAGATGTTGCTTGGATGGCAGCATATGTTGCTCCACAGCCTGTATGTACCTTTCAGCATTAATGGTTCCTTCACAGATGTGCGAGTTCCCCCATGCCATGGGCACTAACACACCCCCATACCATCAGAGACGCTGCTTTTGAACTTTGTGCTGATAACAATCCGGACAGTCCTTTTCGTATTTTGCCCAGAGGACACGACATCCATGATTTCCAAAAACAATTTGAAATGTGGACTCGACAGACCACAGGGCACTTTTCCACTTTGTGTCAGTCCATCTCAGATGAGCTACGACCCAGAGAAGCTGGTGGCGTTTTTGGGTGTTACTGATATATGGCTTTCGCTTTGCATAAAAGAGTTTTAACTTGCACTTGTAGATGGAGTGACAAACTGTGTTCACTGACGATGGTTTTCTGAAGTCTTCCTGAGCTCATGTGGTAATATCCCTTACAGAATGATGTCAGTTTTTAATGCAGTGCCGCCTGAGAGATCGAAGTTCACGCACGTTCAGTGTTGGTTTTCGGCCTTGCCGCTTACTTGCAGAGATTTCTCCAGATTCTCTGAATCTTTTGATGATAATATGGACTATAGATGATGAAATCCCTACATTCCTTGCAATTACATATTGGGAAAAGTTGCTCTTAAACTGTTGGACTATTTGCTCATGCAGTTGTTCATAAAGTGATTAACCTCTCCCTATCCTTGCTTGTGAACAACTGAGCCTATTCGGGGATGCTCCCTTTATACCCAGTAATGACACTCACCTGTTTCCAATTAACCTGTAACCTGATTTTTGAGCATTCCTCAAACTTTCCCAGTCTTTTGTTGCCCCAACTGTTGGAACGTGTTGCAGGCATCAAATTCAAAATGAGTGAATATTTGCAAAAAACAATCAAGTTTATCCATTTGAACATTAAATATCTTGTCTTTGTAGTGTATTAAATAGAATATGGGTTGAAAAGGATTTAGAAAATTTGTAAATCATCATATTCTGTTTTCATTTATGTTTTACACAACATCCCAACTTCATTGGAATTGGGGTTGTATTACATAATATGATTATATAATAGTTCTAGAGTTATCTATCCATCCATCCACCCACCTGCAGGGGCCTTTCATGTGTTACAACAAAAATGTGACATGGCCACATTAAGCCAACTACATCCTTTCTGAGTTTTAATGTTTTGATGTTTTACTTTCCCCCAGGAATACAAGCTTCTGTTTGAGGGTGCTGGGAGCAACCCAGGCGATAAAACCCTGGAAGATCGCTTCTTTGAGCACGAGGTGAGTATGATCATATGAGAGGACCAAGGAGACAACGAGCTTAGTGAGGTTAGAGAGGATCAAAAGGAACACAGTGTTTGCTTCTGGCATCAAGTTATGTAACACAGATAACTTGGTATTTAAAATATGATGTTCCACTGTCATGGAACTGACTTGCAACTGCCTAATAAATCATTACCTAAATAAACGGTCCTGATACCGTTACATAGCAAACAGCTGGTTGAAATCTTGATGTTTTTTCTCTGCTAATGAAGCCTACATGTGTGCAGGTGAAGCTGAACAAACTGGCCTTCCTTAACCAGTTCCACTTCAGTGTGTTCTACGCGTACGTGAAGCTGAAGGAGCAGGAATGCCGTAACATCGTGTGGATCGCCGAGTGTATCGCGCAGAGGCACCGCGCTAAGATTGATAACTACATCCCCATTTTCTAATGTTAAACCCTCTGATTAACTCTTGTCCCATATTGTCGTTCACACCCTGTTATTTATAAGTGCTGTATATTTTTTGAATCAAGTCTATAATATCTATTGATGCATGTTTCACAAGAAATCCAGCTTTCAGGCAGCAGATTTGTTTAACACGTTCTTGGTTCAGTGGAAGTGTTGAACACTTTAATATGCTACTTAAGGGATCAAAGTAGCGTTAAGTGTTATAGCAGCTGGATCTATGTTGTCTGACCAGACAAACACTTACTGTCTGACATCCTGGTCCTGCACTCATGTGCAACAGAATTGTTTCTTGTAAATCTATTGAGGCACTGGTAGTTTTTCCTTTAATGTTTTATTATAAAAATGGTTTGAATGGCTTTAGTGATGTGCGTATTAAAAAAAAAAATCACTTGAACATCATTATGGATAAAGCAAAAGAGTGTAATTGGACGTTTTACATACGTTAGGCTTGAATAACATTCCATTATTAACATGTCTGTACATCCCTTGATTATTATCCCAAATCATTTTAATTACTGGTTGTTTCCTAAACAAACCTTGCTGTACAGACATGTTACTTTCCCTTTGTAAAGCGAATTCCATCACTTTCTCTGGCTCAGCCTTATCCAGTTGTAATGAGCAAACGTGAAATTTTGTTAGAAACATGCTTAAGCAGGGGGGAAAGCGTCTTGTTTTGTGTGTATGAATGCATTCCTTTGTGTGTTGAAGCTCATGTGAATTGTGCTCTTCTCTTTTTGTAAATTGGTGTTGACTAACTTATAGATCAGATTTTATCACCGAGATCCAGACGTGAAGAGTCTATATAAGAATGTGATTTAAAAATGCGTTCAGGTATCCCGGGCTGTAAAAGTTATACTGTACTTCTGCAATCTGGCTTGTGTTGTGTTGGAGAGAATTATATGGAATCTGTGTCTTAATCTGTCTAAATGATTTCATTATTAAACACATGTAGGAGATGGCAGTACATATTTTATTTACTAAAACTATCCAGGCACGTTTTTAATTCTGTTAGAAAAGGGTATTTTTTTTTTTGTAATTTCTGTACGTCAGCATATTCATGGATAAATCGTTTTGAAGAGCTCTGAGGCTCCAGCAGGTGGCGCTAATGATGCAGGCAAATTTTGTGTTCCTGTTTTGGAGATACTGATGCAACATGCATTATGGGGTGACTATTATTATTATTATTGTTCTTCTTCTTCTTTTTTTTTTATTATTTATTATTCATTCATCTTCTTGGCCACTTATTCCTTTTCAGGGTCACGGGAGAGCCGGTGCCTAGCCGGGCCACATAGGGTGCAAGGCAGGAACAACCCTAGACAGGGCGCCAATCCATCATAGGGCACACACACACACACACACCCACCAGGGCCACGTTAGAGACACCAATCAACCTAACGTGCATGTCTTTGGACTGTGGGAGGAAACCCATGCGGACACGGGGAGGACCCAGACCGCATCGAACCCGGGACCTTCTTGCTGTGAGGTGACGGTGCTAGCCACCGTGTCACCCTTATTATTTACTATTATTTTTTATCATTTTTATTTATTATTATTACTACTACTAATAATAATTTAAAATTATTTATTTATTACAATATCCTTTCAAATTTTATGTATTTGGCAGATATTTTCATCCAACATGACTTACAGTTGAGATTGTTGAGATCATGGGCCATGAAATCCCAGCAGTTTAGTCTTAGCAGTGGCTTTATACTTTTTAAAAATAATTTCCACATATTGTTAAAGAATAGTATCACATACACGTAATTTCCCAGTAAGCCCACATAAAGAATGAATGCAGATCTCATTTCTTTCAGGTTGTTTTCTATCCCCTTTGCACACTAAAACCGACTAATGAAGTTTGTATCCAAAAATGATTATTTCCTTTAAGCCTAAAATTGCCCCGGGTTTATGAGTTACTTAAGGGCAGACAAACTAACAATCGGCACGTAATAACTGATCTGCAGGGAAAACATCATCTCAGTTAATCAAAGTTCATTCACCTTTAGCACACACACAAACACACACCTGCCGTTCCTTGAAAGTATTTGTCTTTTATCTTTGCATATGACGTTTATGACTTTGAAGATTTATCAGGATAACAGGAAATTTTGGCAACCTGTCTCTTCTATCGCAGTGCATTATCTTATCATGGAATAGCATACATATAAAAAAAATATTTTCTATGTTGGATGGATACCCGTTGATAAACCTGTCAGATTGCTGTTTTATTGCACTGATATGGCAAAACAATATACTTAGATTGCACAGGATGTTGGGTAGAAAACGTAAGCCAAGAGAGAACTGCAATGAAGCCCTGTCTTGTGAGAGACCAAATAGCAAATGACAGTCTTCACATGTGGCATGTTCTGTTTAAAAAGTGAGCTGTTAACACAGGAAGGAATAGTTAGTGTTAATGTGGGATCAGAAGATTATCAAGGAAGTCGGGCAAATCAAAGCCCGAGTCACACAAGACATTTTCTAGAACATTTCATTTTAGGTAGAATATAATTAAAGCTTTGAATAACACTGGGATATTTGTAATTTGTGTTGCCGATGCTACATGTTTAATGTCCCGTCCACTGTTCTCTAATTAGAGGCAGCATTTTCTTCGTAGTTCAGCACAATGGCTTTCCTTTTCTCCTGGATTACAAATCCCTATAATTACTGGTGGAAAGAAATGTGAAGATGACTCACAGAGAAGCCTTTAGTTTTTCTGCTGATGTCGGGAAACCTTGTTCTTAACTTCCCATCCCAGCATCCAAATCCTCAGAGCCATATGTAGTACATGAGAGAAACTCTATAATTAGATGTGTGTGTAAAGCATGAGTGGCCGAGACACTGGAGATCATTAAAAGGCCACCATTCTAAAGAAGGCAAGTAAGCATGTGCATTATACTGAATCAGGATTCAGGCAGTGAAATTTACTCATGAACAACTGTAGGAAATATGAAAAGACATTTTTACCAACAGAATGTCTCCTTCCTACTTGTTAGGCTAAAATATAATCTCCATCATTAGCTTGCTAATGAAAATATCAAGATTGAGCAATGCATTATATAACAGGGTGAGGCAAACTGTTGCGCACATACACCACTGCATTTGTGATTTCTACTTTTTTTATTCACTGTGTACTCCTCTAATGGATTCATGCTGTGTTTCTCAGAATAAAAACACACTAAACGTATAGTTCTGTCATTTGTCCTTTCGTGAACTTTGCACTTTGGGCAGTGTCTATGAGTCTATCTGCTTTTAGGTTCAGGAAAAATGAGGAAATGATGATAATCCAAATGGTTCAGAATAATTATTGCAAGTATTATGACATGCGCTTTCTCAATAACTGCTTGTGACAGATGTGACCTTTGGGGCAGTATGGCTCAGTGGTTTAGAAGTTGGACTACTGACCCAAAGGTTGTGAGTTCAAATCCCACCACAGACAAGCTGCCAGTGTTGGGCCCCTGAGCAAGGCCCTTAACCCTCAGCTGTGTTCAGTTGTGTAAATAAGATGAATGTAAGTTGCTCTGGATAAGGGAGTCTGCCAAATGCCATAAATGTAAATGTAAATGAGTAAGTTCAAATCTAGGAGGATTGCTGGTCCGTGCGATCAGCTTTCATGTCAACGATAAGCTGCATGAATCTACAGTCTGGTCTAGAAAGAAATCAGCCGCAGCCTCACTTCTTCATCCTGTTGTATGTACTTTTTTCTATAACCGTTGTGGTGCTGTTGTACTCCTGTTGAAACCTTATATCCGTGTCTTTGAAACGCAGTGTGGATTAGCCCTGCTAGCCCGTTTACAATAACTTCCCCTCTTTGCACATCTGTAGGCTTTCTCTGTGTAAAATAGTTTTTACTAGACCTTAGAGATTTATCTGGTATTTACAGGGAGTACTGAAGTTCAGTTCACCCTTCACCTCCATGTAATTTATACTTCACCACATACTAAGTTGTAAAATAGGAACACACTGTACAGACCAGTTGGAGACACCCTAACCTTGGGTAAAAAAAGAAATAGACGCTTATTTGGCAGCCAGACCATTAGTGCATGTGAGGCCTGTAAAAGAATACCGGCTGTGTTTGGATCATACTTATGTTGTACTGCGTTAATTTTGCTAGTGATAGTCTCCGGTCTTTCTTTTATTAACATTATCTGTTTGTTTAAAGTCCAACATGGAGCATGCAATGTAACCTTTTGAGACAGAGACACAATGATAATGGAATAACTAGCCAACTATAAAACTGTAGTTTTGGATGAATCAAGTATTAAGCCATTACAGCCAGTTAAGAATTAACAAACCTTGGAGGAAAAAGTATTAATATGAAACTTTTTCATTAGAAACAACTTACCAGACTAACAAGCTGCCAAGACATTAGCCAAAACAACAGCTAAGGTATATGAAACCACATACCTGTCTTTACCTGCATTGCTAACTTCACTGCAGTTTTCAGATTTGATTTTTAAAATGAAATGTCTGCACTGAGAGATACATGCCACGGAAATACACTATATGCTCAAAAGTATGTAGACACCTGACCATTGCATCCATATGTAGGTCATCCCCAAGCTGTTGCCACAAAGTTGGAAGCACACAATATTTTTACATGCTGATTAAGCATTAAGATTTCCATGAAAACATGGTTTGCCAAGGGTGGAGTGAAAGAACACGTGTGTAATCCGCAGAGCATTACTGAACCTCTCAGAACACGGTTAAGGTAAACTGGATTTCCAACATGGCCATGAAATCTAGGTCAATACAGGAAATATTCATCCTGTTCACACGTGAGTTTTTGTATCAGCAGTATGCATAGAAGTGGCCAGGGTGGCCACAGATTTTGCGTGCCTCTGCGTGCCTGTCTCTGCATGCGTGTGTGTAGGCGTGTATGTGTATGATAGTATATATGTGTATTGGTTTAGATTATAAACATATTTGTTTAGATATGTGTTTATATACAGGGGTTAGACAATGAAACTGAAACACCTGTCATTTTAGACCACAATCATTTATTAGTATGGTGTAGGGC